>APFE031439651.1:36325-151943 GCA_000404065.3 Pinus taeda
ATAATAATTAAAAATTTAACAAGATTATTATTGGTTTGACTTAGGTCATTAGGTCAAAATTAGCCATTGGCAATATAGTCGTTGGAGTCTATGCACATACTATTTAACAAGCTAAGCTAGATTGGATCTTCAACTTGTCCTGATGATGAACCACACTAGTTGGTTCGAAACGCGTCGACAGATTATTCTCTATGTGATTTCGCCGAAAAACTCTCTAAACAATGTTATGGATCACAGAAGTCTAAATTCCTTAATTTGAGCTTGATTGTGGCAAGCCCCGATGGCTTGAGTTTTGATTTTTCTACAAAGTATACTGCTCCATCAACATTATCAGTAAATTATTCAAAAAATTCTCTTATAAAATTCATGTGGGAAGTTTCTCCTGAATCAAGAAACCAATCATTTTTCCAAGAATAAAGTGAAGCATTAAACAAGTCTTCATTTACTCCAATAATACAATGTGCCACAACATAGTGAGCATATTCAAGTGCTTCACCTTTCTCTTTGTCATTGGTTTTACCTTTGGCTTGATTTCTTTCCTGCTCAATTTTGTCACAAGGAAACTTGCATGTGGATGCCTCATGTGATCCATCTCTATTACAGTGTATGCAATGAAGATCATAATTTTCTCCTTGAGAGTGTCTGCCCCCCTACGTCTGAAATTTCTTCTTCCTCTTCCTCTTCGACCACCTCTTCCTCTAGAAGAATATTAAGCATGATCCTTCTCTCTATGTGCAAGACACACAAATTCTTCAGGACAATGAGGAGTTGTATTTTTCCCAAAAGCCTTCTCCCTCTCAACAAACTTTTTTACAAGGGAGTCAAAGGTAATATCTTTGGGGTTTTCATTTTCTTGCAATGACTCAAGATAATTTGAATAAGTGTGATAAAGTTCCTTAACAAAATCTATAAGAGGAATGTCTAGGTCAACATTAGTGACTTTGATATCATGCATAATAGATCTTACTTCTAATGCCAAAGCAAGAGGATCATAATTTTTTAATTCAAGGTTGAACAATTTAATCATCAATTGGACAACTTCCAATTCACAGTGTGAGTCATAGAGTTCCTTCAACTTCTACAAGGATTCAAAAGCATTTGAAAATGGTAAAATATGGCAACTCACCTCTTCATTTATAGATGCTGCAATCAATGCATAGGCCTTGATGTTCTTGTTTTCCAAAATGGTGAATTTCTTGTCTCGGGTAGGCTTTACAAGTTCACTATCTCCTACTCATACACAAACTCCTTTCCACAGTTCATTGAAAATGAGAGTATGTTTTATCTTCCACGACCATTCTAGATAGTTCTCTTTCCCAGAGAGAACTACTCCAACTATAAAGATCAGTGAATGCATTTAAAATACTTTGATGCCAATATATAAAAGTTGTACTTCTGGTGGGAAAAAATGTAGTTGTGATGACAAGAATGCATTCCCCTAAAGATGGACTCACATAGAACTTCGAAATGTTGGGTTTAAAAACTCTAAACAGGTTATTACAAAACAAAAAATTTCAAGAATGCACTTTTGGTGTTAAAAATGCAATTTGATATTTATGGGGTAGAGGTAATCTTTGGGGTGGTTGTTATAAGGGGGAGGTTATATGTGGGGGAGGGAGTATTAGGGGGATTATTAACTGGGGAGATATTAACTAGTGTGTAACCAACGTACAAGGGAAACAATAATCAACATATGGGATAGGTGAGATACCAAGTGGGAGGGGGGGTGCATATAGGAGCGACAACATAGACTACAAAGTTTCCCGATATTAGTGATTAGTTAAAATTATTTATGTAACACCTACCCAGGTTATCTAAATATTGTTATTACTTCATGGTGCAAGAACTTGATAATTACCTATAATAGTTAAAATTAAGAATAATAATTACAAAGATTACTTATGTTTATCTATTTAAATATTGCTTATATGAATCAATGGAATTATGAGAACAAACTTTTAAAAGAAAAGCTTTGAAATTTTCCAAGTGGTTGAGGCAGTTATTCATTTTCCTTCTTTGAAAGAGATTAAAGATCTCATGATTTCTTTCGAAATCCAAGGAGGGCATGAGGGAGGTGATATCTAGAGGCTAGAAAAAGAGGAGAAAAGGAAAGGAAACCTTGTGCAAGACACTGCCAAGGAGAAGAAAATTGTTTCCCATGGTGTTCTTGAGTTGGTTTGGATCTAGTGGAAACCTTGGAATTTGAGAGTTCTTGACTATACTAGGGGTCTTGAAGTCAATGAAATGAAACTGCCGGTTGGTTGACACTGGAAATATAAAGAGCCTTAGTAGGATAATTGGGTGTAATAGCCAATCTCATCGGTTGGGAGGAAAAATATTATTTCTCAGTTAATTCCCTGATAAGTTTAATATGCAGATAAGTACTTTGTGTTGATTAGAAAAGAACTTTTATTTATAACACATGGGTTATGTTTATTTAAATTTATACATAACTCTGTGTTAATCTTGATAAACTATGTTTCTGTATTTATATTATATAAAAGAAAGTAAGCAGGTGGTGGTGTCTATTTTTGTGTAACATCTTAACCTGTAAAGGTATATGAAAATTTCTCTTTGAAAACAAGAAAAATGAAACAAAATGGTTTAAGAGAATTTACAATTATGAAAACCAAGAAAAAGAGAAAAATTAGATTTTCACAAATTAATAAAGGTTGCTTGAACAGGTTGACCTGAATAGAGAAAGTAATTGAGCATAGTGGGTGTAACTAATTCCTATAATACCAACACCAACCAGATATAAATGTTAGATAGAAATTAATGTTAAGAATTTCGAGAGGGTTAGTTCCTGTTATGGAACTTGGGGTTCCTACTAAAACAATCCCTCTACATGTGGAGAGCGTTAGTTCCAGTTTTGAAACTCGGGGTCCCTACTAGAATAATCACTCTTATTGTAGATCTTACTTAATAAAACCAAAGTAGGGCCACCATGGTATGCCAGTAAATTAAATAGAAAACAATGATGAAGTAACTAAAACTATAATAATGTGTATAGTGAAAAGAAGACAAACATTATCATACTCTTAAGCTTTTCTACAATAAATAACCATCACCAAATATTCCATTTTCTAGATTGTAAACCATTCCAAGGTTATGCAATATCGCACACAGAAGCTACTTAAAATAAATACAATACATTATCCAGAAAATATAAAGTTAAATAGAAGGAACCCCGAGGCGGTAACCTCATAAATTAAATGCATAGACAATTAACAGACCTTTGGCAGTAGATGTTACCTGGGCAATCTCATAATGTCTTTACAAAAATAATAGACCAGTGGGGCAAATTTTTCCCTTTTCTGGGTATGAAATAAGAAACAAAAATAACACTGTAACCTTGGTAACACATGAAATATGTTACTAGATCAACCAAAACCCTTAAGTGAAACCAACTAACGCACAGTTACAGCTTGCGGCACAAAGGAAACCAACATTTTATATTCTGGGTTAGATATAGCAGGAACTTGTTAAGAAAAAGTAACATTTGAAGGTAAGAATCAAATTGAAGAAGCCATGCAACCCTTATAACCTAACAGACAGACTAATATTTCATTCCTATGTAAACCGCAGGGAAAAAGAAAATGAAAATTAGTAAAGCACTTTCACCTTTCCATTGAAAAATTAAGAGTGACATTGTTTAACGTTATTTACCTGTTGAAGGAATTTCCACATGCCATTAGCCACAAGAAATCACCTACGCTACAACTAAAAGGAGTTGAGAAAAAATCTACATACTAGAAAAATATCTGAAGAAGAAATGGAAACCCCAACCTTGAATACCTTGTTATGGTCACGACTTGGGAAGGACTTGTCATAAATTTTGTTGCAAGTACGAAGAACGATGGTCACGTGCAACAGTAGTACCCGTAATCAACCAATAAATACTCAATACCCCATAGTAGAGTTCATAAAGGTCAAAAACGGGAAATAAGATTCACCTTTGCATGTGGTCAAAGCTAAGAGTAAAACCTTAGACCATTTAGGGTTTCATTGCAGAGCGGAAACACTAAAAAATCAAAGTGACAATACAAGTGGGAGCTAGAGTGGTAAAAATACCCATAATGACCTTGGGTACCTCATATTCGTATTATAAGATATCAAAGGATTGATGGCCACCATGCTTAAACTTGTCCAACAAGAAATATTTAGAATACCACTGTGGCACCAGATGGGGCAACCATGAGATGCCCCAAGATTTCCAACCATGGCTAAAGTAGAACTTGTATAATGTGAAAGTTAAAATTAAACTCCAATAGAACCCTACAAAATATGTATGCTATGTAGGATGTTTTATGGAACCCGAGTTTGAATTCTCAATAACAAACTTTATAATAATGATGCCAAAAACAACTCTGGTGCTTTATATATTGATCAAATATTAATGGTAGTGGATATATATGAATGGTAGCAGATATTTATATATAAATGGTAGTAGATATATATATGTGTGTGTGTTGATAAGAATGACTATTACAAATGGTAGCAGAGCCTTAGGTTACAACATTGTGGCCTTATTGGGTGTTTGAATAATAAGCATGTGTATGTTGTGTTCACACAGGAAGATTTATACAACGAGGGGCTGGGCGTACTTAGCCGCAAAGAGAAACCAAGGAGATTGATCCTATATCAATTGTTGTAATTAACCCAAAATTATGGATGCAATTAGGAGAATATTGCCAAAATCCTACCTCTATACTTTTAGGAATAGTCCAGCAAGTGAGGGAAGAGATGACTCTTCTAAGAGGAGACAATGAGAGGTTAATGCATGATAGGAATGAATCTTGAAAAGCCTCTCTGATTGGAAAAATCACAGGAACCCCTTACCAAGTTCTAAGAATGATGGTAGAGATGAACAAAGACAAGAAGGTGAAAATGTGTTGGATGGGAATCAAGTGCACAAATGAAAGGGGATAAAGATGCAAATGAATAAGTTTCAGATAACGCCTTTGCTTCCAAGAGAAATAAGAAACATAAAATAGAATTGAAAGTAGAATTCAAGAAAGTTAAACCCCCAACCTTTCATGGGGAAATGGAGGAGGTCGTTGAAGGCTGGTTGATTAACATCAACAAATACTTCCAGATTTATGAGTATGATGATAATTTGAAGGTGAGGTTGGAAGTTTACCAACTTCAAGAAAAGCCAAATTGTGGTGGGAGGAAATTAAAAATTTCCATGCAATCGAGGAACAAAAGTTGATTCGGGGAGAGTTCCAAAAATATTTCAAGGAAAAGTATTTGATTGAGTGCTTTTATGACGACAAGGTAAAGGAATTTCATTATATTCAATTGTGACAACTGACTCTGGATGAATTCGTGATAAAATTCATATCTTTATTGAGGTATGTGCCTTACATATGTGATGAAAAGTTAAAAGTACACATTTTATGAGTAGTTTACCAATGTTTATGAAACAAAAATTAGAGTTTGCCAATCCTAAAACTATGGATGAGGTTATCTGGAAAGAACGAATCTATAATTAGCAGATGAAGAAAAAAGGTGAGGGTAGTAGATGTTGGTTTAAAAAGAAGGGGCAAAATAATTCGCTGAATATGAATAATATCAAGACTGGAATACCAAGAATTCCTTTAGAAATCAACAAAACAAATCTTTTGGAAGAAATCAACAGAAAAATAAGTCATAAAATGAAAGCAAGAAAGTGGAAGTGTCAAGTAAACCAGAAGTTAGTATGTCACAACGACCTCCATTACAATGTTGGGGCTGCAGGGAGCCCCATTATTATAAAACATTTCATCAGCATAATAGAATGGAGCTAACAACCCACATTCAAGAGGCTTCCACCATTGGAGAGGTGGCTAGAAAGATTCCTATGATTAATGCCACCTTCGAAGATCATCAAGCAAAGTACCAACTAAATATGATTGAATTTGAAGGCAAGATGTATAACTATATTGTGTCTATATTAGTATTGTTAGAGTCGGCCTGGTCAAGTCCTCCGTCAGGGATCAAAACTCTATATGCATTTCATGATTAGGTGTCCCGCTCCTCTCTTCTAGTTGCATTTCACTAGGGACATGCCATGACCTGACAGAGAAAGTCATGCTAGTCAGTTTCCCTCATGTCTGGCCCATGCTAGTTCGGGTCTTGGTCCATAATCACTGAAATTCATGATAGTCAAGGTCTGGTCATATTACAGGACAAAGTCAATTTTTATGTTTGTGTCTAGGAAACCATCAAACTGGTCTATGAAAAAACATGTCTAGAACAAGCCATGCAGGCCAGGGGGAGACTTTATACAGCTATGGTCTAGAAAGCTTCATCATCACTGCAAGAGACATTGACTCTTCTTCAAAACTCTGTTTTGAAGAAAAGTCAAGCAAGGTCAACTATGACAAAATTTTCCAGAAATCGACAGTTGACATTTTCGGATGCAGTCATGGATGTTAAAGCCAGAGGCCCAGTCACACAATCCCCGCAAAGGAATGCCGAAAATTTCATCAAGAGAGCCACAATTTCGAAGAAAAAATGGAAAAAACAGAGTGCTTTAAAAGTCAATAAAATGGTGCAAAACTCAACATTAGAAAGTGGGTTTTAAAGAGGAAAAAATCAAACCAGTTTCTCTCAAGCCTATAAATACATATTGTGGCCCAAAGAAAATCCATTGTGCCATTGGAGACTTAGAAAGACATTGCAGAAGGTGGGAGAGTGAGATTGGTGAGCGTTTGACTGAGTTGGGAGGTGATTTGGGAAGCGCAGCGCATATAAGGCGCGTGGCGCATTGGGAAGAGCACGCGGCGTACACAGTCCAGCAGCTCAAAAACAATGCAAAATCGTTTCAAATCTTTGTGAAAGCTATCAAATCATGAGATTTGCAGAGCATCTATCAGTTCAGTGGATTCAGAGGGCAGCAAAGAAATTCAGGGTATAAACAGCAGTAATGGCATCGGAAACTTCATCAGATTATGAGGGGGAAACCCACAGTGATACAGCTTCAGGAGAACAGACTCCCCGGAGACCTAGGAGTGGCAGACATGTCAGGGATGAACCAAATACCCTCACGGAGTTGCAGGCATGCCCTCTCGCTACGTCTTGTTTCCAGCACTTGCCATGTTTTGAATTTTGTCAGAGGGTGGCAAATGTCAAAATTCATCATGAGTTGGCCCGCCTCTTTGCACTTCACCTACATGGAGGACAATCTATCTTGGCAGGGGTCACTTTCACATTGACACCCGAAACCATATCAGTGGCTACAGGCATACCGAATTTTGGAGAACAGTGGCACAAGAAGATGAAGGTGGAGAGGGAACTTTATGAGCCTTACATAAAAGCCAGTTGTTTGAGTCAGCTCACGAGAGTTTTCCCATTCAGATTTCTGAGAGATGATTATGCTTCGCTCATGAGATTGATCATGAAATACTTCAGTTTTGAGGGGAGGTTTTCTCGCCTTTATGCCTATCACATCAGGTTACTCATGCACTTCACGAGGGTGCGTATGATGAACCTCCCATTTTTCATTTGCGGGAACATAGAGAGGATGAGAAAATTCATTCAGCACAAGAACCCTCAGCAGCAGCTCAACAGCGTATATCACTTTGCTCTTATCCAGATTTTGGTGGACCATCAGTTGGGATTGCAGGGCATTGCTTGGGAGGACTTCATCTCCCGTGACTTCTTCAGCGCTCCACAAGTAGTATCAGAGGCAAAAAATGAGATAGGGGGTACTTCTCATCAGCATGAGCACCATGAGACCACTGTGGTGCCATTTTCCATCACATATCATAGAGGCTATCCAAAAGGCACCAATCCTTTGTTTGCAGCAGCAAAGCGAGTGTTATCTCCACCTAGGGTGGAAGGGGCCTTGCTTCCGGCATCGACGACACAGGAACAGGACAGAGGTAAGGAGCAAATGCATGAGGAGGGGCCTTCAGGTGATCCATCAGATGCTCAAGGGACTGGTGTCATCCTCATTCTGGATGAAGAGACAAAGGCAGAAAATGCCAAACTTAGGATGATTATTCAGGAGTAGGACGCAGAAATCAAAGACTTGATACTCAATTTCGAGAGGGCCAGATGGGTCATCAAATATCTAGAGCAGAGGAACAAACAACTGGAAGACCAGCATGTGATCATGGAGCTGCAGAACATCTGTGAGGATCGCCTAATTGCCCAACAGAGGAGGATTGAATTCACTTCATTGGACCAACAGGTTATGGATGATCGTGAGTCTGTTCTTGAGAGAGTCAACATGCACCTGGACAACATGTTGAAAAATGCCAACAAATACAACACACTACTGAGACACATGGCTCGTCATTACAGGGCATGGAACTTCAGTTTGAGAGCCCGAATAAGGAGCTTGAAAGCAAAACTGAGGAAAGCCACAAAAAGGGAAAAAAGGGCAAAAGAGAAAGATAGGCTCACAATCTTGGCTGAGGCCTCCTTGACTCAGCAAAGCACCCCATAGAGAACTTCCAGCCCAAATCTCAAAAAAAAAATTGGGCAAATTTTGGTCACAGGGAAATTTTTTGGGTGAAAAACAGGGATTTTCTCCCTGTGCGTCGCACACCCTGCGTGGTGCTAAAATTCTAGCACTCCAATCGAGAAAAGGTTTGCATTTTTGGATTGAGCATCGAAAAATACATCTACTGGTGTCCGGGCTAGAAAATTTGATAAGTTTTGGGTCTCCTAAAGGTCAAAAAACACCCAAAAATGGCCTTTCTACCACTTTTTGGACACACAGAAAGCAGTCTTGGGAGAATGAAGATTTGGAGGGGCAAATGAGCTTCAAATTCAGAAATTCCAGTGGGGTTAGAAAGTAGACAGGCCAAGCTTTCCAACAAGCCCACTTGGGCACATTTTGGACATCTACAAGTGCCCCAAAATAGGCCCAAAAGTATCGTGACACACACAGAAAAGCGTGCAGCGCACAGAGGAAATTTTGCCTAGTTTGCTCCCGTTTCGCGAAATTTCGGGACGCGACTTCTCCAAGTGGGCCCGGTCATCTACACTTTGGTTTTTTGGCACCAAAAGCGGCATTTAAAGAGTTTTCTCTCCAGATGGGCATCCATCCAAGTGGCAAAAGAATGCAAAGGGTCACCCCAACCAAATGTCATGCTTGTGAGCGCTGCACTTGTCGCTGATGGTTGGCTCTCCATCTCCATTTCGAAATGATTTGAGTAACTTCCCAACCCCTGGGCGTTCTATCTCTTCCTCACACATTCTATATATTGTATGCAAGTTATTTGCAAAGGGTGGGTTGGCTTGTAACTTCTGGAGACTGTGGGAAAGAAACTTCGTTTCTGCATTGTATATTTTTACAGAGAATTAATGAAAGGCAGTGGCTCTGTTTCATGAGGTTCCTGTGATTGTGAGTATATCAAGTGTTTCTCTTATGTTTCATATGTATCTTGTTATGTTTTGTATTCCACTTCGCATTCATTTCTGGTGAAATTTTTTGAGTGAGATCAGGTAGAATTCAATTCTATTGCTCTACCTGTGGGAAAATTTCATGTGCACTGTTTCATTCTTCTGTTGAAAAGGATTCATGTTGTCCATGCCCTTTTCACCTTCTTAATCAATCTCTCCATCTCCTTTTTATGTTCCATAGTTTCATTTCGTATTCATTTCTGGTGATATTTTTCGAGTGAGATCAGGGAGAATTCAATTCTATTGCTCTACCTGCGGGAAAATTTCATATACAGTGTTCATTCTTCTGTTGAAAAGGATTCATGTCGCCCATGCCCTTTTCACCTTCTTAATCAATCTTTCCATTCTGCCATATTTCAAAACTAAATTGCTATGCTTTCAGCCTACCTTGCCTCATGAAATAATATGTACCTTCATGTTAAATTCTCTATTCATTGAAGTCGAGTGGTCCCATAACATCCCAGAAACACAGTCATTCACAAAATCATTCATTATTTTCATTTTCACTTACTAGCCTAAGATAAATAGTTCATTTGAAAGTCATGTCAGTGCTTTTCGTTCATCTATTCACTGAGTGTGACCCGGAGAGAGCCCTCTCATGTTCTAGTAGGGCTAGCTACCAGACTGAGCATGGTTTGTGGTTACCCTAAATTTTTCCTTCAGCCTGAGGTAAATTTAGGTGCTAACATAGTGGTGACTCCACTGGGGAAGACTAAGTTTGAAATCAAATCCCCGTGTTTCTTAATAATTTTAAGCTCCTGGATGATGAGCTTAGAATTGGAAAGGCTGAGCAAGTTGGTTGTGTCCTATGATTTTTCTCAATAGCACGCTGGCTTCGAGACGTTATACCAGAACCAATCCAGACCCGGATCCTCCCCATATCTTCGAAAACCCCAATATGATCCCCAGGCTCCTTCATCAAGAGAGCGCCATAACTCCTGTGTTCAAATCCCATTCATGTCCCGACATTTTGGAGTATCTTGAAGAGCTTGTGTTTGACGAACGGTTCGAGATATCATTATTTGAGTCTAAATCCGAAAGGGTTGTTGATTATACTATCCCCAATCCGCAATTTCTTGTAGACCTCGAAACAGAGAGAGCTAATAGATTAATTGATAATTACATTGCGACACCGCTCTAAAATCCAATTGCAAGCCCCTTGCAAACTGTGCACACTCCTCCAACACCTCCAAGGCCAAATCCACCAAAAATGATGGCTGCATGTTTTGTACCCCTTGTTCTACCCCAAGTTCTAGATGATATGCTCATTGATTACCAAAGAAAAATCCCATTATTTGATGGCTCTCCTAGCGGCTTACTGTGCAGCAACACGTGGAGCCAATGACAGACTTCTGTGAAATTCATGATATAAATGTGGAGAACGTGTTAATGAGGCTCTTTGTACAAACATTTGTAGGTGAGGTGAAGAAATGGTTCAGAGGTTCACCGACTGCACGTATCACCACCTTGGCAGACCTACATAGAACATTATTGAACCGCTGGGAAGTGAAAAAGAACCCTCTTCAAATTCTGTCCGAATATGAGCAAATCAAGAGAAACGATGGTGAGTCAGTCCAAGATTATTGCATGAGATTCAATACAGTGTACAATGAAATTCCAGATGATCTAAGGCCACCCATGAGACTAGCCATGGTGAAATTCCCGGATGGTTTTGATGTTGATATGGCTTATCAATTGAGAGAAAGGGAACTAGCCACAATGGAAGACATGTAGAGAATTGCGGTCAACGTTGAGACGAACCTGCTATCCAAAAGAGCTAGAGCGAAAGCAGAGAAGAAAACCATTGTGAAAGAAGAATCTTCTACAATGGATCGGCTTCTCAAAAAGGTAGAACAGATGCTTGAAAGGGTAAATCTTGACAAGCCAGAATCACAAGTGAGGAATCCTAACTTTCATGGTCAGCAGCAGCCACAGTATAGGATAAGACAAAGAGATCAGCGAACTGAAGATCAGACTACAGAACAGCCGGTACAAACACCTTTGCAACAGAATTTTGTTCATGGACTAGAGTCAGACGAGGATGGGAATGTAATAGGCGAAGAAAACCATCTCTTTATTCCAAATGAGTTGCCTACTTACATTACCGAAGAAGAAGAATGTGCAGTGAATTCAGTTGCACACCAAGACACTGATTTTATTCTAGCTAGCGACAATGTGTTGGAAGAAGAATCGGAAGAATATCAGAGGGGGTATATGAATGCTCTGTCTGCACAAAAACAACGATATTCACTTAGAAACAGAGATGTGTCGGCCATACCAATTCAGAAAAAGAGGGAGGGTGAAAAAACAAAGAATGATTTATCAGCTACACAAAGAAAAGGAAAGGAGGTGGTTGGTCCGGAGAACAGCAAATCAAAACCTGCAGAACAATCATAGCAACCTGCCACCTCAAAGGAAGAGGAAAGGAAAGAGATCCCAGTCAAGGAGGTAGAAAGAACTCCACTTTTAGCCTAGAGAACGAGATTTCTAAGTTAAAGGTATCCATCCCCTTGACTGAAGTAATGAAGAACAGCAGTTATAAAGGACAGATTTCTAAAATGTTGAATTGGGACCCAATGTTCGACATGGTAAATGTAGAAGAGGATCAGCCTGAAATGATTTTTGGACCAGCATCAAATGGCGGGTCTCGTGACAATGAGGTGCCCCCTTTCTACATCAGTTTGAGGTTGCATGATTTCATTTTCCATAATGCCATGTTTGATTTCGAAGCTTCTCACAATCTCATGCCCAAGGCTTTCATGGATAAGCTTGGTCTAGATATCACTCGACAATATCATGATCTTTATTCATTCGATTCCAGTAGAGTAAGATGTATAGGTCTCATCAAAGACTTGTTGTGAGTTTGGATCAGATTCCTATGAAAAATGTCTTGATGGATGTGGTGGTAGCAGATATTCCTCCAAGGTTTGGCATGCTTCTTTCCAGGTCTTGGGTAGCAAAATTGAAAGGGACACTACAGTTGGATTTCTCCTATGCAACAATCCCAGTGTTTGGACAAATGAGGAAGTTATATCGGGAACAAAAGATGAAATATATGATCACAAGCAAGGAGAAACCGATAAATCATCCCATTAACTATGTACATACATATTTAGAGTCTTTTGTTTTGTTTTCAGATAGTTTAAATGAGATAGATAGTCAGATGGTAGAAGCAGATGAAATTCCAGAAATAACAGAAATTTTCATAGAAATCTTGAAGAGAGAAGGACAGGAAAAGTAGCAAAAGATTGGGCAATCGGCTGAAAACGATGGACAGCAAGCAGACGAAGCACGACAAACAGATTTTCAACACTTACAAGAGGAGGAAGAAGGCTTGTGGAGTATGGATTTCGATGGAGCAGTAGGGAACGATGGTGTCGGTATTGGTATTTGGGTACATAGTCCTTTCTCCACCCCAAACAAAGTGCCTAGCAGCGTGAGAGTTTGCTCTTACAAGCTGGCCTTTGAATGTTCAAATAATGAAGCTGAATATGAAGCTCTGATTGCTGGCCTGAAGATTCTTAGAAAGCTAAATTCAAAAAGGATTTCGGTATATGGCAACTCCGAGTTGGTAATAAAACAGGTCAGAGGTGAGTATCAAGCAAAACATCCTAGGATGTGGGCATATCGTAATACAGTTTTAGACATCTTGAAGTTATTTTCAGAATACACCTTGACATGTGTGCCTTGTATACAAAATAGTATTGTTGATGCTCTTGCCAAGGTAGCGACCAGCTTGAAGATCCCCATGAACTCCAGCAATAAATTTGAAATTCATGTCAAGCACCGTCCAACCATTCCAGACAATCAGCGACATTGCCAAGTGTTTCAAGATGATGAGGAGATTAAATATTTTCTACTCAACAAAGGCAAGTTCGAAGAAACCTCAATCGATGTGGAAAATGAGGAAGACAAAGGGAATGGTATAGATGAAGTGCAGATCAATCAAATGGACGTAATGCAGCTGAAGAATAACATCATTCCTAAAGGCTTGATACCTCTAGAAGAACTTTTTGATCAGGATGATGTAGCCTGCAAACCAACATTGTAGCCGACAGAAAAGGGTGTAGAAGAGGTCAACATTGGTACAACTGCCAATCCAAAGTTGGTAAAGTTGTCTAAAACATTACCGCCAAGTTCAAAGACAAATATATCAGTTTGATGGCTTCGTTTGCAGATGTATTTGCTTGGGATTATTCTTATTTAAAGACCTATGATACAAATATCATTCAGCATATGATACCTATCAAGCCCAACTAAAAACCATTTAGACAAAATCTGAGGAGGATAAATCCAACGTTGCTGCCATCCATCGAAAAAGAGGTAAATAGGTTGTATAAATCAGGTATCATTGTACCCATCATATTTTCAGATTGGATATCTAACTTAGTGCCTGTACGTAAGAAGATCGGTGAGATCCGCCTATGCATTGATTTCAAAAATCTAAATAAGGTCTCATTTAAGGACAACTATCCGCTGCCCAAGATGGACCATATACTTCAGCGAGTAGTGGGGGCGTCTCGTATGTCGCTGCTTGATGGTTATTCTGGATATAACCAAATTTCCATCCATGAAGATGATAGAGACAAGACAACATTCACCACTCCATGGGGAACTTTTCACTATCCCAAAATGCCATTCGGTTTAAAGAATGCAGGTGCCACATTTTAGCGGGCAATGGACTTGGTGTTTGCAAATGAGAAAGAGTGTTTCTGGTGGTGTACTTGGATGACTTGACAGTGTTTTCAAAGTCTGATGAAGAACACATGCATCACCTGACAGTTGTCTTTCAAAAATGCCATAAATATGGTCTATCGCTGAATCCTAAGAAGATCGTGTTCGCTATGGAAGAAAGAAAATTACTTGGGCACATCATTTCAAAAGATGGCATTCGTATAGACCCAGCACGTGTGCAAGAAATTCAGCAAATCGATCTGCCCAGAAACAAAAAGGAAATACAATCATTCAATGGTAAGATGAATTTTCTGCGTCGTTTTGTACCCAATCTTGCAGAACACTTGAAAGAAATGACCAACATGCTTAAAAAGGACAGCCAGGTGAAATGGACAGACGAGGCGGTAAAATATTTCAACTTGATCATATTGTCCCTTTCTTCAGCTCAAGTTCTAGTCAGCCCGGACTATACTCAGGATTTCATAGTATTTTCTTTTGCTTCAGAGCATACTATGGCAACAGTATTATTGCATAAGAGAGAGGGTCATGAAAGACCCATTTCATTTTTCAGCAGAGCTATAAGAGACGCAGCTTTAAAGTATAACATCATTGAGAAGCAAGCCCTAGCCTTGGTGAAGGCATTGAAAGATTTTCGGGTATATATCCTACATTCTCACATTCTGGCCTATGTTCCTAATACTGCTGTAAAAGATGTTTTGGTACAGACCGATCCGGAAGGGAGAAGAGGCAAATGGATTGCAGCCTTGCTAGAATACGATGTGGAGATAAAGCCTACAAAGCTAATCAAAGGACAGGGGTTGGCGAAGCTAATGGCTGAATCAAATTTGCATGCATTGGACATAAATTTGATTGCTGCCCTGACCGATGATAATGAGGAAGGAACGTCAATTCAGGTATCCGAAATGTTTGCGTTGTCCCCATGGTATTCTGATATAATATATGTGCTGCAAAATCTATCACCACCGCCTGACATGACTAGAAACAAAGCGAGAACACTCAAATTGAAGGCTGCAAAGTTTTGCATCTTAAATTCTGCACTATATTGGAAAGACCCCGGTGGCATTCTGTTAAATTGTCTGGTGGAAGAGGAGGCAAAAAATGTCATGGAGGATTTCCATGGCGGAGAATGTGGAGGTCATCTTTTTTGGAAGTCAACAGCAAACAACATTTTGAGAGCAGGATACTACTGGCCTACTTTGTTTGCCGATGTACATAAAACGGTCAAGCGCTGTCATAAATGTCATATTTTCGAAGGGAAACAGAAATTACAGCCTCTGGCACTTAAACCTATTGAAGTGAGCGCTCCCTTCCAGCAGTGGGGATTAGATTTCATTGGGGAAATTCATCTCACCTCTTCCGGACAGCATAGGTGATTCTTACAACGACGGACTATTTCACAAAATGGATGGAGGCAACCCCTACCAGACAAGCGACGGACACGGTAATCATTTCATTTCTTGAAAATAACATCTTGTCTTGCTTTTTTTGTCCCAACAAATTAATCACTGATAATGCAGCAGTGTTTAAATAAAAAGGATGGTAGAATTTTGTCATAAGTATCACATAATTTTGTGTCATTCAACCACCTATCATCCGCAAGGCAATGGGTTGGCGGAATCTTCAAATAAATATTTGGTCAACATCATGAAGAAGCTGTTGGAAATAAATAAGAAGAGCTGGAACAAGAGGTTGGTTCATGCGCTTTGGGCAGATCGGGTCACTCACAAAAAATCCATTGGTATGTCACCATTTGAGCTTGTTTATGGAGTGGAGATAGTATTTCCCGCTTCTCTTGCTGCCCCGGCGATCAAACTCCTTCAGGAGGCTGGCACTGAGGAAGATCCCATGCAGAGAAGGCTAAATCAAATGATCCACTTACAGCAAACAAGAGAAGAAGTCTTCAAGAACACATCCAAATTGCAGGAGAAAATCAAGAAAATTTATGATAGAAAGGCAAAGATGGATAGATTTTAGGTGGATGATGTAGTGCTGAAATGGGATGCAAGAAACGAGGAGAAAGGCAAGCACGAAAAGTTCAAAAATTTGTGGAAAGGTCCTTTCAAGATCGCAGCATACAGGGGTCAGAAGGCCTTTCTTCTAAAGGAAATAAGCGGAGAAGATTGTCCTGGAGGGCCGATCAATGGTTAGTTGCTCAAATGGTATCACTGTTGATCTATGAACGCTGCTTCCACTATCATTGTAAATACCATTTTTTTTCAATTTGGTTCTAGTCTGTAAATTCAGTTTTTGAGTTATTTTAATGTCACGTTTGAGTAAGTCTTTTGGTCTTTCTGTTTTATAAATAAGTCAGAGTCCCGTACTATTTATCAAGATTATGACTCCATGGCCCAATGGACAAAAAAAAAAGGCACTGTCTAGCTCCTCTAGAGATCTGTTGTTCTTGGCACCTCCAAGGAGCTACCATCCCCCATTGGAGCCAATGTTAGAGTCGGCCTGGTCAAGTCCTCCGTCAGGGATCAAAACTCTATATGCATTTCATGATTAGGTGTCCTGCTCCTCTCTTCCAGTTGCATTTCGCTAGGGACATGCCATGACCTGACGGAGAAAGTCATGCTAGTCAGTTTCCCTCATGTCTGGCCCATGCTAGTTTGGGTCTTGGTCCATAATCACTAAAATTCATGATAGTCAAGGTCTGGTCATATTACAGGACAAAGTCAATTTTTTTTATGTTTGTGTCTAGGAAACCATCAAACTAGTCTGTGAAAAAACATGTCTAGAACAAGCCATGCAGGCTAGGGAGAGACTTTATACAGCTATGGTCTAGAAAGCTTCATCATCACCACAAGAGACATTGACTCTTATTCAAAACTCTGTTTTGAAGAAAAGTCAAGCAAGGTCAACTATGACAAAATTTTCAGAAAATCGATAGTTGACATTTTCAGATGCAGTCATGGATGTTAAAGCCAGAGGCCCAGTCACACAATCCCCGCAAAGGAATGCCGAAAATTTCATCAAGAGAGCCACAATTTCAAAGAAAAAATGGAAAAAACAGAGTGCTTTAAAAGTCAATAAAATGGTTTAAAACTCAACATTAGAAAGTGGGTTTTAAAGAGGAAAAAATCAAACCAGTTTCTCTCAAGCCTATAAATACATATTGTGGCCCAAAGCAAAGCCATTGTGCCATTGGATACTTGGAAAGACATTGCAGAAGGTGGGAGAGTGAGATTGGTGAGCGTTTGAGTGAGTTTGGAGGTGATTTGGGAAGTGCGGCGCACATAGGCAGGAGCGCGGCGCACCCACCGCGCGTGACGCATACACAGCCAGCCCTCCGTTGAACGAATACACAGGCGCGGCGCATATAAGGTGTGCGGCACACTGGGAAGAGCGCGTAGCGTACACAGTCTAACAGCTCAAAAAAAATGCAAAACCATTTCAAATCTTTGTGAAAGCTATCAAATCACGAGATTTTCACATCTATCAGTTCAGTGGATTCAAAGGGCAACAAAGAAATTCAGGGTACAAACAGCAGTAATGGCATCGGAAACTTCATCAGATTATGAGGGGAAAACCCACAGTGATACAGCTTCAGGAGAACATGCTCCCCGGAGACCTAGGAGTGGCATACATGTCAAGGATGAACCAAACACCCTCACAGAGTTGCAGGCATGCCCTCTCGCTATGTCTTGTTTCCAGCACTTGGCATTTTTCGAATTTTGTCAGAGGGTGGAAAATGTCAGAATTCATCATGAGTTGGCCCACCTTTTTGCACTTCACCTACATGGAGGACAATCTATCTTGGCAGGGGTCACTTTCACATTGACACCCGAAACCATATCAGTGACAACAGGCATACCGAATGTTGGAGAACAGTGGCACAAGAAGATGAAGGTGGAGAGGGAACTTTATGAGCCTTACATAAAAGCCAGTTGTTTGAGTCAGCTCACGAGAGTTTTCCCATTCAGATTTCTGAGAGATGATTATGCTATGCGCATGAGATTGATCATGAAATACTTCAGTTGTGAGGGGAGGTTTTCTTGCCTTTATGCCTATCACATCAGGTTACTCATGCACTTCACCAAGGTGCGTATGATGAACCTCCCATTTTTCATTTGCAGGAACATAGAGAGGATGAGAAAATTCATGCAGCACAAGACCCCTCGGCAGCAGCTCAATAGCGTATATCACTTTGCTCTTATCCAGATTTTGGTGGACCATTAGTTGGGATTGCGGGGCATTGCTTGGGAGGACTTCATCTCCCGTGACTTCTTCAGCGCTCCACAAGTAGTATCAGAGGCAAAACATGAGATAGGGGGTACTTCTCATCAGCATGAGTGCCATGAGACCACTGTGGTGCCATTTTCCATCACATATCAGAGAGGCTATCCGAAAGGCACCAGGACTTTGTTTGCAGCAGCAAAGCGAGTGTTATCTCCACCTGGGGTGGAAGGGGCCTCGCTTCCGGCATCGACGACACAGGAACAAGACAGAGGTAAGGAGCCAATGCATGAGGAGGGGCCTTCGGGTGAGCCATCAGGTGTTCAAGGGACTGGTGTCATCCTCATTCCGGATGTAGAGATAGAGGCAGAAAATGCCAAACTTAGGATGATTATTCAGGAGCAGGACACAGAAATCAAAGACTTGATACTCAATTTCGAGAGGGCCAGATGGGTCATCAAATATCTGGATCAGAGGAACAAACAGCTAGAAGACCAGCATGTGATCATGGAGCTGCAAAACATCCGTGAGGATCGCCTAACTACCCAGCAGAGGAGGAATGAATTCACTTCATTGGAGCAACAGGTTATGGATGATCGTGAGTCTGTTCTTGAGAGAGTCAACATGCACCTGGACAACATGTTGAACAAGACCGACAAAGACAACACACCACTGAGACACATGGCTTGTCATTACAGGGCACGGAACTTGAGTTTGAGAGCCCGAATAAGGAGTTTGAAAGCAAAACTGAGGAAAGCCACAAAAAGGGAAAAAAGGACAAAAGAGAAAGATAGGCTCAGGATCTTGGCTGAGGCCTCCTTGAATCAGCAAAGCACTCCATAGAGAACTTCCAGCCCAAATCTCAAAAAAACATTTGTGCAAATTTTGGTCACAGGGAAATTATTTGGGCGAAAAACAGGGATTTTCTCCCTGTGTGTCACGCAAGTTGCGCGGCGCTAAAATTCTAGCACTCCAATCGAGAAAAGGTTTGCATTTTTGGATTCAGCATCAAAAAATACATCTACTGGTGTCTGGGCTAGAAATTTTGATAATTTTTGGTTCTCCTAAAGGTCAAAAAACACCCAAAAATGGCCTTTCTGCCACTTTTTGGACACACAGAAAGCAATCTTGGGAGAATGAAGATTTGGAGGGGCAAATGAGCTTCAAATTTAGAAATTCTAGTGGGGTTAGAAAGTAGACAGGCCAAGATTTCCAACAAGCCACTTGGGCACATTTTGGACATCTGGAAGTGCCCTAAAATAGGCCCAAAAGTAGCGCGACACACAAAGAAAAGCGCGCAGCGCATAGAGGAAATTTTGCCCAGTTTGCTCCCGTTTCGCGAAATTTCGGGTCGCGACTTCTCCAAGTCGGCCCGGTCATCTACACTTCAGTTTTTTGGCACCAAAAGCGGCATTTAAAGAGTTTTCTCTCCAGATGGGCATCCATCCAAGTGGAAATAGAATGCAAAGGGTCACCCAAGCCAAATGTCATGCTTGAGAGCGCTGCACCTGTAGCTGATGGTTGGCTCTCCATCTCCATTTCGAAATTATTTGAGTAACTTCCCAACCCCTGGGCGTTCTATCTCTTCCTCACACATTCTATATATTGTATGCAAGTTATTTGCAAAGGGTGGGTTGGCTTGTAACTTCTGAGAGACTGTGGGAAAGAAACTTTGTTTCTGCATTGTATATTTTTACAGAGAATTAATGAAAGGCAGTGGCTTTATTTCATGAGATTCTTGTGGTTGTGAGTATAGCAAGTGTTTCTCTTATGTTTCATATGTATCTTGTTATGTTTTGTATTCCATTTCACATTCATTTCTGGTGAAATTCTTCGAGTGAGATCGGGTAGAATTCAATTCTATTGCTCTACTTGTGGGAAAATTTCATGTGCACTGTTTCATTCTTCTGTTGAAAAGGATTCATGTTGTCCATGCCATTTTCACCTTCTTAATCAATCTATCCATCTCCTTGTTATGTTCCATAGTTTCATTTCGTATTCATTTCTTGTGAGATTTTTTGCGTGAGATCAGGTAGAATTCAATTCTATTGCTCTACCTGTGGGAAAATTTCATATACAGTGTTCATTCTTCTGTTGAAAAGGATTCATGTCACCCATTCCCTTTTCACCTTCTTAATCAATCTTTCCATTCCGCCATATTTCAAAACTAAATTACTATGCTTTCAACCTACCTTGCCTCATGAAATAATCTGTACCTTCATGTTAAATTCTCTGTTCATTGAAGTCGAGTGGTCCCATAACATCCCAGAAACACATTCATTCACAAAATCATTCATTATTTTCATTTTCACTTACTAGCCTAAGATAAATAGTTCATTTGAAAGTCATCTCAGTCCTTTTCGTTCATCTATTCACTGAGTGTGACCCGGAGAGAGCCCTCTCCTATTCTGGTAGGGCTAGCTACCAGACTGAGCGTGGTTTGTGGTTACCCTGAATTTTGCCTTCCTTCAGCCTGAGGCGGATTTACGTGCTAACAAGTATATCAAGGGAAATTTTAAGCTACATCAGTCCTAAAATTGTGGAAGCCTGTCATTTACAGACCCATAAATTTAAAAGTCCTTGGCTGGTGCAATTGACCACTCGGGAAAAAGGAAGGGTGTTGAAAAAATAGAAAATTGCCCGATTAAAATAGTCGATCAATATATTAGTGTAAATCTAAATGTATTGTTCGTAGGATCCTATGATATACAAATTGGAATGGATTGGTTAGAGGGGCATTGGTCCATAGTAAATTGTAAGGAAAAATCTATCAAGTACCTTACAGAGGAAAGTATCAGGTAGGTAATCCAAGGCATAAGGTGAACCAATAGCCTACGACCAATCATTGCCTCCAAATTAGGCAAGTGTATTAGGAATGAATGTCAAATTTATTTTTTTCAAGTAGGGTACACCAATTCTAAAGATAAGACAAATACATTAGAGAACTTACCAATTATATAAAATTTTGTCCATGTATTTACAAAAGAAATTTCAGAATTACCTCCTAAGTAGGACATATATTTTACCATAGAATTAATTCCAGTGGGTGCACCCATATCAAAAATCCATTACTGAATGAACATACCTGAATTAACTAATCTAAAATGCAATTACAAAATTTACTCGATAAAGGGTACATTCGTCCTAGTGTATCTCCTTGGGGAGCCGAGGTCTTGTTTGTAAAGAAAAAAGATGGTACAATGAGACTTTGTGTCAATTATAGGAAACTAAATAAGTTGATCATAAATAATAAATACCCGTTGCCCATGACTGATGATTTATTCAATCAATTCAAGGGTGTCGTATTCTCCAAAATTGATTTTCGATCAGGCTATCACCAAATATGGGTAAAAGAGGAAGAAATTCCCAAAACAACATTTAGGACGCGATACAACCATTATAAGTTTATGGTTTTTCCATTTGGACTTACCAACACTCTAGGAACATTTATGATCCTGATGAATGGTATTTTTAACCCTTATCTTGATAATTTCATCCTAATTTTCATTGATGTCATTCTGGTATATTCCAAAAATTTAGATGAACACAAGAAGCACATGCATATAGTTTTGTAAACATTGCGAGAGCATCAACTGTATGTTAAATATAATAAGTGTGAGTTTTACAAAGATCGGATATAGTATTTTAGAAATATATTTTGTCAAAGGGATAGTTGTGGACACCGAGAAAATCAAAACCATCAGGGAATGGCTTGTTCCTAGTAATGTAGCAGATATTCAGTCTTTTATGGGTTTGGAAGGCTATTATCGTCACTTTATTGAGGATTTTTCCAGAATATCTTATCCTATAACTTATTTGCAGAAGAAAGGAAGAACCTTCAATTGAACTGAGGAGTGTCAACGTAGCTTTGAATGATTAAAGCATCTAATGACCTTAACACTAGTACTAAAGATTGTTGATCCCAAAAAATAATTTTTTGTATTCACATATGCATGTCAAGAAGGAGTGGGTGGAGTATCAATGCAGGGAGGTAAAGTATTTGATTACGAATCTCATAAATTAAAAGAACATGAGCATAGATGCTTTGCTTATGATTTGGAGCTAACTGCGGTTGTTTATGCTTTGAAATTTTGGAGGCATTATTTATTGGGTAAAAAGTTTTTGTTAATTAATGATCACAGTAGTCTAACCAGTTTCTTTAAGAAACCTAACCTTAATGTGTGACAAGCTAGATGGACATCCTTTCCAAGTGAATTTGATTTAGATATTCAACATATAAAAGGCAAGGAAAACTGCGTGGTTGATGCCTTAAGTAGGAAGTTGCATTATATGTATGAAATTTCTTATAGTCGAGTAGAAATTAACTTTGTAAATCAGATCAAAGAAGCTGCAATAAGATACCATGAATATATGTTTTTATGGGAGCAAACCAAACAGTCAAATAATGTTGAAAATCAAAAGGAGTTGGGCATAAATAGTGATGCTTTACTAACTTTCAGAGAGAGGATATATGTCCCTAATCAGATAGTTGTTAAGCATCTTATTTTGGATTAATTTCATAGAAGCCCCTATGTTTCCCACCCCGAATATAAAAAGTTTTTTTGCTTTTTTTCTTTTTTGCTTTTTGCTTTTTGTTTTTTTGTTTTTGTTTTTTGTTTTTTTGTTTTTTTGTTTTTTTGCTTTTATTTTTTGTTTTGTTTTGTTTTTTTGTTTTTTTTTTTTTTTTTTTTTTTTTTTTTTTTTTTTTTTTGTTTTTGTTTTTGGCTATAAAGAAATTTTATTTTTGGCCTAGAATGAGAAAGGATATTACTGAATACCTAGATAAGTGGCTAGAATTTCAACAAAGTAAAGCTAAACACCGACATCCGGCAAACCTACTCCATCCACTGGCCATCCCAGAATGGAAATCGGAAGTTAATACATTGGACTTCCTAACTAGGTTGCCTAAAACTAAGAGTAGGAATGAATCAATTATGGTGGTGGTGGATGAATTAAGTAAAGTGGCTCATTTTATTCCTGTTCAATCTACATATAAAATGGTACAAATTGTAGATATATTTATGCACGAAATCTTTAGAATCCTTCGAATGCGTAAAGTAATGATTTCTAATAGAGACGTGAAGTTTACGTCAACATTTTGGAAAACTCTTTTTACTGGTCTCAGAACTCAAGTACAATTCAATACTGCATATCACCCCCAAACAAACGGTCAAACTAAATAGGTGAATTAAGTATTAGAGGATATATTGCGAATGTATGTGATGCAACAAGCAGGTAAATGTGAGCAATACATTCATTTGGTAGAATTCGCATACAAAACCAGTTACCATGAATCACTAAAAATGATCCCTTTCGAGGTTTTATATGGAAGGAGGTGCAAAACACTAATTAATTGGAACAACCTTGAAGATAAGTTACTTTTGGGACTAGATATGCTAGCAGAAATGGAACAAACTATGAGGAAAGTGTGATAGAATCTGAAGGATGCGCAAGACAGATAAAAGGAATATGCGGATAGGAAAATGATGTATAAGAAGTATCAAGTAGGGGACCATGTATATTTCTGAGTAAAACCTAAGAAGATCACCTTGCGATGGAGAGGATGCACAAAATTAGCCCCCTGATATTGTGGACCTTTTGAGATATTGGAAAGAGTTGGACGTGTTGCATATCGACTTACATTACCCAAACATATGTGAGTCCATAATGTTTTTCATGTGTCTTTGCTAAATAAATATATGTATGACTCTAGACATGTTATAAACTGGCAGGATGTACAGGTAGAAAAGGTTGGTTATATTTTAATATAATTAAGTATACAATATATGTATGTATTGCTAGAAAACCAATATACATTAATGGTATTGTATGATGTGGAACAAGTAGAACCAAACATAGAAATCCTAGTAGAGCTCCTCAACATTCTCAGTCTAAGAGAAACAATGCTACAGAGTCAACTTTTCACCCAAGTTAAATTGTAGTGGAGACACTTTCACTTAAAACATGCCACCTAAGAGGATGAGGACCTTATGCAGAAAGAGTACCCTAGTTCCAAGAATAAGATGAACACTTAAGATGATGTTTTTCTCAAGGGGGGGAGATGTAAAACCCACCCAGGTTATGTAAATATTGTTATTACTACTTGATGCAAAAACTTGATAATTATCTAGAATAGTTAAAAGTGAGAATAAGAATTACAAAGATTAGTTATGTTTATCTGTTTAAATATTGGTTATACGAATCAGTGGAATTATAAGAATAGAGTTTAAAATAAAATCTTCAAAATTTTCCAAGTGGTTGAGGAAGTTATTCTTTTTCATTCTCTAAAAGAGTTTAAAATATATCATGATTTATTTGGAAATCCAAGGAGGGAATGAGGGAGGTGAGAGTCTGAGGCTGGAAAAAGTGAAGAAAATGAAAGGAAACTTTATGTAGGATGATGCATGGGAGAAGCAAATTATTTCCCAGGGTGTTCTTGAGCTGGTCTAGACCTAGTAGAAATCCTGGAATTTGAGACCTCTTGACGTGACTGGGGGTCTTGAGGTCAAGGAACTGAGACTGTTGGTTGGTCAACACTGGAAATTTAAAGAGGTCGGGGGGAGAATTGGACGTAATAACCAATCTCATCGGTTGGGAGTAAAATTATTCTTTCTCAATTAATTCCATGATAAGTTTAATATGCAGATAAGTACTCTGTGTTGATTAGAAAAGAATTTTGAGTTATAACACATGGGTTCAATTTATTTAAATTTATGCATAACCCTGTGTTAATCTTGATAAATTGTGTTTTTGTATTTCTTTTATAAAAGAAAGTAAGTAGGGAGCGGTGCCTATTTTTGAGTAACATCTTAATCTTTAAAGGCATGTGCAAATTTCTTTTTCAAAACAATAAAAATGAAACATACTAGTTGCAGAGAATTAAAAATCATATTATCACACATTAATCAAGGTTGCTCGAACAAGTTGACCTTGTTATAGAAAGTAATCAAGCATAGAGGGTGTAACTAATTCATATAATACCAACACCAACCATATAGAAATGTTAGATAGAAATTACTGTTAATCATTTGGAGAGGGCTAGTTACAATTCTAGAACTTGGGGTTCCTACTTGAACAATCCCTCTACCTGTGGAGAGGGTTAGTTCCAGTTCTGAAACTCAAGGTCCCTACGAGAGAAGTCCCTCTTCCTATATATCTTACTTAATAAACTCAAAGCAGGGCCGCCATGGTATGCCAGTAAGTTAAATAGAAAACAATGATGAAATAAGTAACTACAATGGTAAAAATGTGTCTAGTGAAAAGAAGTCAAACATTATCACATTCTTAATATTTTTCTGCAATAAATAACCATCACCAAACATTCCATTTTCCAGATTGTAAACCATTCCAACATTATGCAATATCACACACAGAAGCTACTTAAAATAAATATAATACATCATTCGCAAATAGAAAATTAAGTAGAAGGAACCTCAATGGGGTAACCTCATAAATTAAATGCATAAACAGTTGATAGTCCTTTGGCCGTGGATGTTACCTGGACAATCTCATAATTTATTTACAAAAAAGTAGTCCAGTGGGAGAAATTTTTCCCTTTTCTTAGTGTGAAACAAGAAACAAAACTAACATTGTAACCATGGTAATACATGCAAGATGTTACTAGATCAACCAAAACCCTTACGTGAAACCAACTAATGAACAGTTACAACTTATGACACAAAAGAAAGAAAAATTTTATATTTCGAGTTAGATATAACCGGAACCTGGAAAGACAAAGTTGTTGGTTGCTAAATTTTCCAACTTTTTACCTACCTTTTTTCTCCTTTCTTTCACCTATCTCATGTCCTTGCAAGGTTAATTTGTATCTAAAGGATGAATGTATATCTATTTTTCATGTCTTTGTGACTTATTAATAAATGAAGTGTAATCCTAGGGGAGTGTTTCTTATGCAACTTGCTAACCCATGTTTCTTTGTAGATTTGCAAGGATGATGATCAACATAGTACAATTCAGTGTATGGTTATCGATGAGCTTGTAGCATTATCTTGGGATGCTAGCTGTCATGATGATTCCACCCCAGAGAGTCTATTAGACCATTACATTTGCTATCTTCTTATTCTATTTATGTTTCAATGATCATTGTATATTTGTAGGCTGACAACTTTCGTAATATATGGGAATCGTTGATACTATCTTTATAACATTGAAATGTATAAGTAAGGTTATGGGGTTGGAAAAGCTAGCCATCACTAAAGAGAGATACGAGAGTTCTGAGCATGTAACTGTTGGCACAAAAGATTCATTAGGGGAGAAGACCCTGGGTTCAAGCGCGGAGAGCCAACAATGGATCGTTGTAGGCTAGGAAAATGTCGGCATTTTCACCTTACCCAAGGAGTAAGGAGTCTCACCCAAGGCATGCTGCGACTAGAACTAAGAAGGGTTCATCATGGAATCAAGGATGTATCAACCGATAATATATAAACAACATCACATACATAATGAAGATAACAACATACTATCCAATACTAAGAAACTAGTAGATGCATGAATCATACAGGACATTTAAAATTTTAAGTGGGTCACCACATCATAAACAACCATACGCATCATGCTAAGAAACTAGTCTAGACTTTACTTCATATTAATTCAACAGTAAAACATTACATGACATATCGGCATTCGCCATAGATTATTATGAAGAATACCTGTTTACAGACTCATAGGCTCATTCTCTAACTCAATGGTCCTGCTTGGCCATGTCCTTGCATTCTGGTTTTGTCCTGCTGCAACCAACTATCTCATCTGCAATGCCAAAAGAAACAACCAATCGACCAAACTCTTTTCCTTATGAGCCTTCTCCTTTTATATTCCTGTCGCTTGCATTGCCAGTTCCCACTTGACTGATCTTCCCCTCGGTTGCCACTCCTCCTTCCTGTCGCTCAAATGCCTTTGTCTTTTACTGACACTTTTCTGCAACCCCTCTGCAACTGCATGTTCCTACTTTATTGTCTAGTTGTCCTCCCTGTAACCTAACCATTGTTGCCGCCACCTATTTCCTCCTCGTTCTTTGACAAGACAAAATAATAAAAAAATTTCCAAAATTAAAATGAAGGCCCCAACAGGCCCTGACCACAACTCTTTGACTCATCCCCGAGTCAATTCATTGACTATCGGTTGTGTTAAGTCATCTAACTGCTAGGTTGGTGCTTCCTTTGTTTCCGCCAACACTTGCAGGGTGGCATATGCTCCTGTTGCACTTTCCTCCTTCTGAGGCTCCCCCATTTCAAATGGAGGCTCCAACTCTGGAACATTTGTCGTGGTTTTCTGCCTGAACTCTCTGTACTTCCAAAGTGTGGCTTCCCATCTGATGGGGATTGTGTCAGCTCTTTGAGTCAATTCCTCAGTCATATTAGATGTCAACTCAGTTGGCCATTGACTTTGTAGATTTTCCCATTGTTCTGCCCTTGTGTTGCAAACCGCCTTTAGAGTCAAAACTTGTATATGGACCAATGGGCGTAGGTCTCTAATCACCTTAGTTTTTGATGACTCTTCCTCAATCTAATTGACCTGTTCCTAGATTGCGTCGATCTCGATCTATTCATTGATTTGTTGTAGGTGGGAGGAATCAGTGTAGTCCCTCATGCTGGTGAACAATGCTTGTACCTGCTCTCTCATCGGGTATACTAGATGATTTTTCAATGCTAGGATTCCTAGCCAATCGTGGACTCTATTGATCAAGGCGTAGTCGTCTGTGAGAGCATCATCTAGTGCTTGTCTCTTTGCTTCAACTTTAGTGATTTTTCCTTCGACTATCCTCACGTATATCTCGACTGGGTCCAGCAGTGTTGATCTTATCATCTCCAGTTTCTTTTTCATATCATTATTGGTGGCTACTAGATTCGATCACGCTGCTTGGATATGGTCGCAACAACTCACTAGTGTGAAAGCACTGATATTGATGGGGCTTTGATGTTTGTATCAACGATCATTGGCCATAATGATCAGAATCTCTGCGTGACCTAGTCAATCTAGGCTTGTAAATATGTGTTTTCTCGTCTCAGGTGATCTCGCTCTTCTTTCACCTCCTGCAATTTTTGTGTCTGTTGCTCATGCTCTTTGGCCAGAACATCATGGATGTTTTCGAACCTATGTGCTACTTGTTGTATGAATGCAAATAGCTACGTCGATGACCAATATTGTAGTGTGTTGGCTTGCATTGTGCTAGGTTGTGGAAAATTTTGTTGTATGGGTAGGCTGTTGGCTATGGATTTTTCGAAGTGGGAGGCGGGGGAATGAACGGGCTGTGACTATGGAATGAACTGGGGAGTAGGGGGAATAATGTTAGTGTTTGGGACCACCAATAGATTTATAGGAAAAAGTGGTTGGTACATTTCATCCCTTACCTCATGCAGAATCCTTGTGTTTGGGATTTTCCCTTGTGGTAGGTCCAACCTAAAAAGTAGTGATGATAGTGATGCATGATGGGTACCGCTAGCAAAAGTAATGCCCTTATCCCACTCCGTTGACTCAACTTCCATTTCCATGGTTGTTCGTCATCGACCAAATAAGAGAATTTCTGATAGGGTCGCAGAAGTGGAGGTTGTGTGTGGGGAAGATTCCCATGACTGATGTAAGGCGGCAGAGGTGGTCAGAAGAATTTCTTTGACTACTGGGGATGCAGAAACTGAGTGTTTGACCCCATCAGCAAGGTCAACAATTGGAGGTTGTGCATTAGTTCTCGGCTTTTTAACAGCTAGACTGCGAATGACTCTTTTCTTCTTCGACTTGATTACTGGTTACTAGGATGGAGTGTGAGCAACTCCAGTGGGAAGTTTCATAGGAAATGGAGTTGTAATGATGGGCAAAAACATAGTGGAACCTTGAAATTGCAAGGGTTGGTTACTCTCACCTGATTGGCCTTCGAAACTTGCAATTGTTTGCCTCAGTGTGAACATTTTGTCCTCCATCTGCAGCACCATTGGGTGGAGGGCATCTTCAACTGTTTCTTTCCGCTACATCTCCCTCTTGCTCATGTGGCTTTAAGGCCTCGAATAGATATTTGTACTTCCCATCAGTAATCTCGCAAGCCACCCCCATCCATGATCCCAACTCACTATGCAGTGTCACTTCATCCAGAATGAATTTTTTTTGCCTCATCTTGAATGTTTCAAGATGGACACACCATGGTCTAAGGTAGGTGTGCCCATTTGAGGCTCCGAACCAGACTTCTCCAGAAAAATCATCTAGTAGAGTTTTGGGTATCCTCTGCATTGACCTTATTGCAACTAACATCATTTCATACCAGTCTCTGAAAGTCGTTTCATTTACCTCCTTCATTCTCGGATCCCCCAATTCTCTCCATGGTTCAAACCAGAGTGCTAATGGTTGTCCTTCGACAATAGGCATCATTTCCCTCTCTCTTGACGGCCTCCATTTCCACATGGCCAAAGACATTAGAATGTACCCAAAAAGAAAATTGGTACTCTGCCTATACACATCTTCGCATTCTTCAAAAAAAATTTGAGGACAAAAGAAGACCAATTGAGTACCTCCCCTTTGTAGCAATTCTCTGAAACTGAAATTGCATCTAGTGTGCATTCATTTCTCGAGAAGTGTCTCATGGTTGTGCCTACTATGATGCAGTAGGAAAATATGATGTCAACTTTGTTTATCATATCAATCCTTGCTCCTCTTTCACCCCATTCAATTTCATATCTCGCATAGTAGTTTCCTTCACTCTACTTCTTGGATCTTTAGCACCTACCTCGAACATTGTGGTTACTGTTTTCCCTCTAGCTAACAGTCCTATTAGACGATGAATATTGTCTACGTTAATGGGGTACTCTTTTTCGAGCCACAGTGATCCCCCATGCATGTTGGCATTATGATACAAGTGTTTTCCTTGATGGCAACTCACACAGATGACAGATCATAGTGCAGCAGGTCAGTAGCAAAGAATTGATGATTTGACTACAAACAATGAAGAAAGAAAAGTATATATTCAGGTTCACTATATATCAAGTCATGTACACACACAGGTTCACTATATACCAAGTCACATATATACGCAGGTTCGCTATATACCAAGTAGTGTATACACGCAGGTTCACTATATACAAAGGCGCGTATACATGCGGGATTGCTAATCAAAAGCCGTGCATGCGTATGCATGCACTTTTATGCATGGAAAAACATGTACATGTGGGAAAGCTTATTTTTGGGTCCGTGGTATTTAGACCTATGGTATTTGGTCCTTGGTATTGCGTCCGAAGTGTTGTACCCAGGTATTGGGTCCCTAGTATTGGTTCTAAATGGTTTTGGACCATGGTATTGAGTAAGGCCTAAGACTATAAAAGGAGAAGAAGATCATTAGGCAAATTAATTTTTAAGAAAATCTTGAATATCTGATGATGTATGAGATCAAGTATTCAGGTTATGGGTTCATGATGCTTTGCTTGATCTGAGCTAAGGAGGAATCTCAGCAGTTGATGGAGGACAAGATCTAAGGATAGATTGGGATCTAATGGCTTGGAATTAATCATCTCTATATGGTTTGATCATGCTTATTTTAAATCTGTATACTGACGCATGTAATTTTTTGTAAATGTTCTGATCTGGGTATAACTTAAGTTTGAAATAGTTGCAACTCATGAATGAATATTTACAGATGTATACACTGGTTGACCTTGATAAAAACACGTACATACGCAGGTTATATACATCTAAGTAGCATATACTATATACACAATTATATTGGAAGTTACAGGTGGTTCTAGTAGTTAATGAAAACTTTGAGTTCTAGTGACTGTTTACTGGTGTTAGTATTCTGCATATTCAGATTGGTTGATTATGTTTAGCTTCAGTATTGATGGATGAAGATCTGTAATGGATCAGGATCATAATGACTTATCTTTATGTGATCTGATGGACTAGATCTGGTTGCTAACATATGTATTATCCTTGTATATGTAATGATCTGGGTATGTCTGGAGTCAGGAAGTGCAGCGAAGTTAAAAGTAAGTAATTGATGACATATATGCTTGTTCGCTTTGGTGAATTTGCATATACATGCTGGTTCGGCTCTTCTAAGTAGCGTTTGCACTCTGACGCATGATTTTTGATGATACAGTTAGATTTGAACATTGTTGCAGAGTTCTGTGTTCTGCTCTGTGTTCTGGTGACTGCAGTTTGTTGACAGGGTTTTGAGTGATTCAGTATTGGGTGATTCAGATATTGATGATGCTAGTGTTGATTGATTGTGTGCTTCAATGATATTGATGGGTCCGGTATGAAAATTGGATGAAACGTGGCCTTTAGATTATGGTGTTGTGCTTTAGGAGTATCCAGTCTGAATATTTATGAAACGTGGTACCTGGAGGAAGAAAGAGAAGGTTGTTGCCTTCTGTAGGTCGGCACCTATGTACTAGTACATCAACTAGTACAAGAGCTAAGGGGGTGGTAGCTCCCTTCTAGTAGCAGCCAGAAAATGAGGAAAGGTTGGAGCATTCAGTAGGATGGCACCTACGTACTAGTAAATGGATCGGCTAGTACAAGAGCTAAGGGGGTTGTAGCTCCCTTCTAGGAGAGTCTGGAGAAAGAGAGAATGTTTTATCCTTCTGTAGGTAGAAGCCTGCGTATTGGTATAAGACTGCACCAGTACAGAACCATTGTAAAAAGAAGTTTCTTATTAAAAGAAGATTGAGACAAATTGCAGCAAGTGGTTTTCACCCACATTGGGTTTCCACCTTACATCTCGATGTTCATGTGTGTTGATTGTATGATGATCTATTCTATTTTACTTCTCCTATTTACTGTTCATATGGTTAATAATGTTCTGATGCACTCATTAAGGATCAACTAACCGAATCATAAGTTTATTGGATATACTCTTGTTGCATTACACACAGTTGTGTATACACGTGGTATGCCTTAACTGAAGTAGCGTATATGAATCTTAATATGGAAATGAAAAAGTTATATTAATTTGATAATACTGATTCACCCCCCCCCCCCCTCTCAGTATTATTTCCAACAATTGGTATCAGATCAGGTCCTTTGGTAGAAGCTTGATCGCTTGAAGGAGATCTGTAGAACAATGGGAAAGAATCTTAAGAAGAAGGCACCTAAGAAGAAGAAGATATCTCAGAAGAACTATGACAGTGGGAGAATCGATTGGGGAATATGTGGAAGAAGCACTTCAGAATGAAGATGAACAAGCAAACGAACTATCAGGTATGAATTTGTTATCCTCTGGCGATACATTAATCCATCCATTTGAAGATGATGAAAGTGATAGCGAAACAAATGAATTTGCTCTTATGGGTGAGAAAGAAAGATATCAAATAGAGGCAGAATTTAAAAGGCTTACAGACAAAATTAGAGATCAACAAGATCTCTTGAAGAAAAGGGAATGTGCCTTCAAAGAAGAATCTACCAAACTAAAATCTCAACTAGAGGAAGGAAACAAGGTAAGGAAGTTATTTAAGGACAAGGAAGATCAATGTCAAAAGTTACAGGATGAAGTGACATCTTTGAGAAATGAAGTCAATGAAAGGAGCACAACAATCAAGAAACTCAGAGATAGATCCAGTTACTATGAAAGTCTTGAAGCTATGATCCTCTCACTAAAAGAAGATCTTGAAGAATCAAATAAGTAGAATAAAGAACTGCTCCAAGCTCTTAGAAAAAAAGAAAATGAAGTTCTTGAACTAAGACATCAGTTGGAAGAAGGAAGAAAAGTTGAAGAAAACATGAAGAAGCAGTATCATGAAAAGGAGGAGTAGCATTAGGTTGAGGTAAATATTCTAAAAGATATCTTAGAAGAAAAGGATAAGCTCTTACGATTTCAAGATAGTACCAAGATCTTGGATGATATTCTTAGTAGTCAAAGGTCTCCTGCAATCAAAACTGGCATTGTTTTTTATGAATCTGTTGAAGATGAATCTAGCTCACAAGGAGAGGCAAGGAACTCTAATGAGAAATCTAAAATAATCAACAAGGAGATGAGAGGGCAACCCCATCAACAGCCAAGGAAAGAAATTCTTCAAAGAAAATCTTTTACTCCTCTGATGAATAATGTTGAATGTTATGTATGTCATAATCTTGGACATGTTGCAGCTAGATGCAGAAGAAGAATGGTTCAAGACCATCACACAGAAAGGTCATCACGTTCTAGGTACTTTAAGGGATATTGCTTTGCTTGCAATATGTTTGGTCACAGAGCTGTTGATTGCTATAGAAGCAATATGAAACATGTAAGTTGTTATGCATGTAACAAGCTTGGACATATAGCTAAGGAATGCAGGAACAAAGTATGGGCACCGTACCAAAATGAGAAAACATCATCACACTTGAAGATATGGAAGAAGAAGGAAGTACAGTCAGAAAGATGTAGCACAGAACAATATACAGACATAACAGACTCAGAGGGAGATGAAAGTGTAAAACTTCAGTGCCCTAAATCTCATACGCAAGTTTCATAAAGGGAAGTCGTGTATATATGCGAGTTAGACACTGCACAGTCGCGTATATGTTAGTTTAAGGAAAAGTAGTGGGAAAGACTCAGGAAAAAGGGTCTGATATGATTCAGTCCATTATTTGCTCTGTTTGATAATGGTTACAATCTACTGATGATGTGTGGAAATCTATTGACACTTGGAAGATGTTTAAAAGTGTTTTGATCCTAAATTAATGATGATGATGCCTTGATACTTCTTGCCGATATATGCATGATTAGATCTGACAGTGAACAGATGGCACGGGTTTAGGGGGAGCATATGCCTTTAATAATGCATTGTTGGCATTATGGTTAGTGGTCCTTGGTGATGATGCTTATATGGCTAAATGATACATCTTGCTATGGTTATGATTTGTCCATGACAAAATCTCATATGATTCTTTGGGTTACATAGTTGATGTTTAGATTAGATTTGTGGTTGATTCTCTGATGATGCATATATGGTGCTTACATGGTGATCTTCATAAGGATAAGGACAAGTACAAAGCGTGAATACACAACTTCATTACTTGATGATGAGTCACTCATATGTTGCTGTCGTCATATGCATAAAGATCATATATTACAGTTATGATGCAGGATTCCTATAGTTCTTGGTGCTCATGTGGATGAGGATTGTTGTTGTTGATGATATCAAGAAGTCTTGACAAATGATCTTGAGCTCAAGATACATAGTGTTGGATACATGGATGATTAGTCAAAGTTGCATTGTTGGAGACATGATGATGATGAGTTCTTACCTATATGATGATAGAATTATATTCAAAAGGATGAGTTGATGCAGACATACCTTGTTATAGGTTGATGACTTATACATATACAGGTTGTTGGATGCTTATGGAGTAGATCATACATTGTGTATGATAGTTGCTAATGACTATCATGGTCTTATTTAGATGTTTGGTCTCTGTTATAAATGTCATGTAAAGGTCACATGAAGACTCTCGATGTAATAGTTTGTCTCTATCTATTGTAGTCATTTGATGAATCCCTTTTGGTCATATGTTGTAAATTGTACCCCCACTATGCATGGGAAGGATGATGTAATATTTCAGTCATGTATAAACAATTGGTATCTAGTGTATCCCCACTTGGTTGGGTGGATGAGTCAATATTGGTATATACCCACTTGGTTGGGCGATGGATGTATGTATGAGGTAATAGGAAGGTCATTTATGATAGAGTCATGTTCTTCTTGTAGAACATCTTTTTGCAGACCTTGCTTACAGTCAGGGGGAGCATGAACAACACACTTCAGCAGAGTAGATATTTCAACATGTACTCAAAGGGAGCATGGACAGATTGGTACAACCTGGCATATACAAAGGGGAAGCTCATTCAGAGATCTCAGCAGGTACTCAGGGGGAGTATGTACAGTGGAATGTTTATCAAGAAAAGAGAATATCTTGGTCCGCCCTTTGCCCTTGATGTCAAAGGGGGAGAGTGATTTGGTGTTGTTGCCATCAAGTCCAAAGGGGGAGATTGTTGGCATTATGATCCATGTGTTGTACTTGATGGCAACCCACTCGTAGAAGAACAACTCACTTATATATAACTAGATGAATCTACAGAAGAGATATCAGATGTGACAAAATACACGGGATGTGGGACAGCTCAAAGGAATCAGTTCAGATGTAATGAACATTGACAATTCATTAAGATGATAGTTCTCAGAATGACACGTTAGCTTTTCCATCAAGTCCAAAGGGGGAGATTGTTGGCATTATGGTACAAGTGTTGTCCTTGATGGCAACTCACACAGATGACAGATCATAGTGCAGTAGGTCAGTAGCAAAGAATTGATGATCAGACTACAAAGAATGAAGAAAGAAAAGTATATACGCAGGTTCACTATATATCAATCATGTACACATGCAGGTTCACTATATACCAAGTCGCGTATATACGCAGGTTCACTATATACCAAGTTGTGTATACACGCAGGTTCACTATATACAAAGGCAAGTATACACATAGGATTGCTAATCAAAAGTCGCACATACATATGCACGCACTTTTATGCAGGAAAAAATGCGTACATGTGGGAAAGCTTATTTTTGGGTCCGTGGTATTTAGACCTATGGTATTTGGTCCTTTGTATTGCATCTGAAGTGTTGAACCTAGGTATTGGGTCCTTAGTATTAGTTCTAAATGGTTTTGGACCATGGTATTGAGTAAGGCCTAAGACTATAAAAAGAGAAGAATATCATTAGGCAAATTAATTTTTAAGAAAATCTTGAATATCTGACGATGTATGAGATCCAGTATGCAGGTTGTGGGTTCATGATGCTTTGCTTGATCTGAGCTAAGGAGGAATCTCAGCAGTTAATGGAGAACAAGATCTAAGGATAGCTCGGGATCTAATGGCTTGGAATGAATCATCTCTATACAGTTTGATCATGCTTATTCTAGATACGTATACTGACACATGTAATGTTTTGTAAATGTTTTGATTTGGGTATAACTTAAGTTTGAAATAGCTGCAACTCATGAATGAATATTTACAGATGTATACGTTGTTTGACCGTAATAAAAGCACGTACATACGCAGGTTATATACATCTAAGTAGTGTATACTATATACACAATGATATTTGAAGTTACAGGTGGTTCTGGTAGTTAATGCAAAGTCTGAGTTCTGGTGACTATTTACTGGTGTCAGTATTCTGCATATTCAGATTGGTTGATTATGTTTAGCTTCAGTGTTGATGGATGAAGATCTGTAATGGATCAAGATCATAATGACTTATCTTTATGTGATCTGATGGACTAGATCTTGTTGCTAACATATGTATTATCCTTGTATATGTAATGATTTGGGTATGTCTAGAGTCAGGAAGTGCAGCAAAGTTAAAAGTAAGTAATTGATGACATATACGCTTGTTTTCTTAGGTGAATTTTCTTATACACGCTGGTTCGGCTCTTCCAAGTAGCGTATGCACTCTGATGCATGATTTTTGATGATACAGTTAGATTTGAACATTGTTGCAGAGTTCTGTGTTCTGCTCTGTGTTCCGGTGACTGCAGTTTGTTGACAGGGCTTTAGTGATTCATTTTTGGGTGATTCAGAGATTGATGATGCTAGTGTTAATTGATTGTGTGCTTCAATGATATTTATGGGTCCAGTATGAAAATTGGATGAAACGTGGCCTTCAGATTATGGTGTTGTGCTTCAGGAGTATCCAGTCTAAAAATTTATGAAACGTGGTACCTGGAGGAAGAAAGAGAAGGTTGTTTCCTTTTGTAGGTTGGCACCTACATACTCGTACATCAATTAGTACAAGAGCTAAGGAGGTGGTAGCTCCCTTCCAGTAGCTGCTGGAAAACAAGTAAAGGTTGGAGCATTCAGTAGGACGACACCAACGTACTAGTAAATGGATCGGCTAGTACAAGAGCTAAGGGGGTTGTAGCTCCCTTCTAGGTGAGTCTGGAGAAAGAGAGAAGGTTGTAGCCTTTTGCAGGTAGAAGCATGCGTACTGGTATAAGACTGCACTGGTATAGAACCATTGTAAAAAGAAGTTTCTTATTAAAAGAAGATTGAGACAAATTGCAGCAGGTGGTTTTCACCCACATTGGGCTTCCACCTTACATCTTGGTGTTCATGTGTGTTGATTATGTGTGATGATCTGTTCTATTTTACTAGTCCTGTTTACTGTTCATATGGTTAATAATGTTTTGATGCACTCATTAAGGATCAACTAACTGAATCATAAGTTTACTGGATATACACTTGTTGCATTACACACAGTTGCATATACACGCGGTATTCCTTAACTGAAGTAGCGTATATGAATCTTAATATGGAAATGAAAAAGTTATATTGATTTGATAATAAGTATTCACCCCCCCCTTCTCAGTATTATTTCCAACAATTGGTATCAGAGCAGGTCCTTTTGTAGAAGCTTGATCGCAAGAAGGAGATCCGTAGAGCAATGGGAAGGAAGCTTAAGAAGAAGGCGCCTAGGAAGAAGAAGATATCTCAGAAGAACCATGACAGTGGGAGAATCGATTGGGGAATATGTGGAAGAAGCACTTCAGATTCAAAATCACTTCAGAATGAAGATGAACAAGAAAAATAACTATCAGGTATGAATTTGTTATCCTCTCGTGATACATTTATCCATCCATTTGAAGATGATGAAAGTGATAGCGAAAAAATTGAATTTGCTCTTATGGGTGAGCAAGAAAGATATCAAATAGAGGTATAATTTAAAAGGCTTACAGACAAAATTAGAGATCAATAAGATCTATTGAACAAAAAAGAATGTGCTTTCAAAGAAGAAGCTACCAAACTAAAAGCTCAACTAGAGGAAGGAAACAAGGTAAGGAAGTTATTTAAGGACAAGGAAGACCAATGTCAAAAGTTGCAGGATGAAGTGACATCTTTGAGAAATGAAGTCAATGAAAGGAGCACAACAATCAAGTAACTCAGAGATAGATCCAGTTACTATGAAAGTCTTGAAGCTACGATCCTCTCACTAAAAGAAGATCTTGAAGAATCAGACAAGCAGAATAAAGAATTACTCCAAGCTCTTAAAAAACAAGAAAATGAAGTTTTTGAACTAAGATATTAGTTGGAAGAAGGAATAAAACATGAAGAAGCAGTATCATGAAAAGGAGGAGCAACATCAGGTTGAGGTAAATATTCTAAAAGATATCTTAGAAGAAAAGGATAAGCTCTTACGATTTCAAGATAGTACTAAGATCTTGGATGATATTCTTAGTAGTTAAAGGTCTCCTGCTATCAAAATTGGCCTTGGTTTTTATGAATTTGTTGAAGATGAATCTAGCTCACAAGGAGAGGCAAGGAACTCTAATGAGAAATCTAAAATAATCAACAAGGAGATGAGAGGGCAACCCCATCAACAGCCAAGGAAAGAAATTCTTCAAAGAAAATCTTTACTCCTCCGATGAATAATTTTGAATGTTATGTATGTCATAATCTTGGACATGTTGTAGCCAGATGCAGAAGAAGAACGGTTCAAGACCATCACATAGAAATATCATCACGTTCCAGGTACTTTAAGGGATATTGCTCTACTTGCAATATGTTTGGTCACAGAGTTGTTGATTGCTATAGAAGGAATATGAAACATGTAAGTTGTTATGCATGTAACAAGCTTGGACATATAGCTAAGGAATGCAGGAACTAAGTATGGGCACCATACCAAAAGGCAAAAACATCATCACACTTGAATATATGGAAGAAGAAGGAAGTATAGTCAGAAATATGTAGCACAGAACAATATACAGACATAACAGACTTAGAGGGAGCTGAAAGTGTAAAACTTTTGTGCCCTTAATCTCATACGCAAGTTTCATAAAGGGAAGTCACGTATATATGTGAGCTAGACACTGCACAATCACGTATATGTTAGTTTGAGGAAAAGCAATGGGACATACTTAGGAAAAAGGGTCTGATATGATGCAGTCCATTATTTTCTCTATTTGATAATGGTTACAATCTACTGATGATGTGTGGAAATGTCTTGACACTTGTAAGATGTTTAAAAGTGTTTTGATCCTAAATTAATGATGATGATGCCTTGATACTTCTTGATGATATATGCATGATCATATCTGACAGTGAACAGATGATGCCTTTAATACTGCATTGTTGGCATTATGGTTAGTGGTCCTTGGTGATGATGCTTATATGGCTAAATGATACATCTTGCTATGGTTATGAGTTGTCCATGACAAAATCTCATATGATTCTTTGGGTTACATAGTTGATGTTTAGATCAGATTTGTGGTTGATTCTCTGATGATGCATATATGGTGCTTACATGGTGATCTTCATAAGGATAAGGAGAATTACAAAGCTTGAATACACAACTTCATTACTCGATGATGAGTCACTCATATGTTGTTTTCGTCATATGCATAAAGATCATATATTACAGTTATGATGCAGGATTCCTATAGTTCTTGGCACTCATGTGGATGAGGATTGTTGCTGTTGATGATATCACGAAGTCTTGACAAATGATCTTGAGCTCAAGATACATAGTGTGGGATACATGGATGATTACTCAAAGTTGCATTGTTGGAGACATGATGATGATGAGTTCTTACCTATATGATGATAGAATTCTATTCAAGAGGATGAGTTGATGCAGACATACCTTGTTATAGGTTGATGACTTATACATATACAGGTTGTTGGATTCTTATGGAGTAGATCATACATTGTGTATGATAGTTTCTAATGACTATCATGGTCTTACTTAGATGTTTGGTCTCTGTTATAAATATCATGTAAAGGTCACATGAAGGCTCTCGATGTAATAGTTTGTCTCTATCTATTGTAGTCATTTGATGAATCCGTTTTGGTCATATGTTGTAATTTGTACCCCCACTATGCATGAGAAGGATGATGTAATATTTCAGTCATGTATAAACAATTGGTATCTGGTGTATCCCCACTTGGTTGGGAGATGGATGTATGTATGAGGTAATAGGAAGGTCATTTATGATAGAGTCATGTTCTTCTTGTAGAACATATTTTTGCAGACCTTGCTTACAGTCAAGGGGAGCATGAACAACACACTTCAGCAGAGCAGAGATTTCAGCATGTACTCAGAGGGAGCATGGACAGATTGGTACAACCTGGCATATATAAAGGGGGATTTCATTCAGAGATCTTAGCAGGTACTCAGAGGGAGTACGGACAACGGAATGTTTATCAAGGAAAGAGAATATCTTGATCTGCCTTTTGCCCTTGATGTCAAAGGGGGAGAGTGATTTGGTGTTGTTGCCATCAAGTCCAAAGGGAGAGATTGTTGGCATTATGATGCATGTGTTGTACTTGATTGCAACCCACTCATAGAAGAACAACTCACTTATATATAACTAGAAGAATCTACAGAAGAGGTATCAAATGTGACAGAATACATGGGATGCAGGACAACTCAAAGGAATCAGTTCAGATGTAATGAACAATGACAACTCATTAAGATGACAGTTCTCAGAATGACAAGTTAGCTTTGCCATCAAGTCCAAAGGGGGAGATTGTTGGCATTATGATACAGGTTGTCCTTGATGGCAACTCACACAGATGACAGATCATAGTGCAGCAGGTCAGTAGCAAAGAATTGATGATCAGACTACAAAGAATGAAGAAAGAAAATTATATACGTAGGTTCACTACGTATCAAGTCATGTACACACGCAGGTTCATTATATACCAAGTCTCGTATATACGCAGGTTCTCTATATACCAAGTAGTGTATACACGCAGGTTATAGACGTAGGTTCACTATATACAAAGGCCTGTATCCACGCGGGATTGCTGATCAAAAGGCGCGCATGCATATGCATGCACTTTTATACACGAAAAAAGCACGTACATGTGGTAAAGATTATTTTTTGGTCTGTGGCATTTAGACCTATGGTATTTGGTCCTTGGTATTGCGTCCGAAGTGTTGAACCCAGGTATTGGGTCCCTAGTATTGGTTCTAAATGGTTTTGGACCATGGTATTGAGTAAGGCCTAAGACTATAAAAGGAGAAGAAGATCATTAGGCAAATTAATTTTTAAGAAAATCTTGAATATATGATGATGTATGTGATCCAGTATGCAGGTTATGGGTTCATGATGCTTTGCTTGATCTGAGCTAAGGAGGAATCTCAATAGTTGATGGAGAACAAGATCTAAGGATAGATCGGGATCTAATGGCTTGGAATGAATCAGCTCTATACAGTTTGATCATGCTTATTCTAGATCTGTATACTGACACATGTAATGTTTTGTAAATGTTCTGATCTGGGTATAACTTAAGTTTGAAATAGCTGCAACTCATGAATGAATATTTACAAATGTATACACTGGTTGACCTTGATAAAAGCGTGTACATACGCAGGTTATATACATCTAAGTAGCGTATACTATATACACAATGATATTTGAAGTTACAGGTGGTTCTGGTAGTTAATGCAAAGTCTGAGTTCTGGTGACTATTTACTGGTGTCAGTGTTCTACATATTCAGATTGGTTGATTATGTTTAGCTTTAGTGTTGATGGATGAAGATCTGTAACGGATCAGGATCATAATGACTTATCTTTATGTGATCTAATGGACTAGATCTGGTTGCTAACATATGTATTATCCTTGTATATGTAGTGATCTGGGTATGTCTGGAGTCAGGAAATGCAGCAAAGTTAAAAGTAAGTAATTGATGACATATACGCTTGTTCGCTTTGGTGAATTTTCATATACACACTGGTTCGACTCTTCCAAGTAGAGTATGCACTCTGATGCATGATTTTTGATGATATAGTTAGATCTGTACATTTTTGCAGAGTTTTGTGTTCTGCTCTGTGTTCTGGTGATTGCAGTTTGTTGACAGGGTTTCAATGATTCAGTATTGGGTGATTCAGAGATTTATGATGCTAGTGTTGATTGATTGTGTGCTTAAATGATATTGATGGATCCAGTATGAAAATTGGATGAAACATGGCCTTCAAATTATGGTGTTGTGCTTCAGAGGTTTCTAGTCTGAAAATTTATGAAATGTGGTACCTGGAGGAAGAAAGAGAAGGTTGTTTCCTTCTATAGGTCGGTACCTATGTACTAGTACATAAGCTAGTACAAGAGTTAAGGGGGTGGTAGCTCCCTTCCAGTAGCAGCTGGAAAACGAGTAAAGGTTGGAGCATTCAGTAGGACGGCACCTACATACTAGTAAATGGATCAGCTAGTACAAGAGCTAAGGGGTTGTAGCTCCCTTCCAGGAGAGTCTGGAGAAAGAGAGAAGGTTTTATCCTTCTACAGGTAGAAGCCTGCGTACTGGTATAAGACTGCATCAGTACAAAACCATTGTAAAAAGAAGTTTCTTATTAAAAGAAGATGGAGACAAATTGCAGCAGGTGGTTTTCACCCACATTGGGTTTCCACCTTACATCTCGGTGTTCATGTGTGTTGATTATGTGTGATGATCTGTTCTATTTTACTGCTCTTGTTACTGTTCATATGGTTAATAATGTTCTGATGCACTCATTAAGGATCAACTAACTGAATCATAAGTTTATTGGATATATGCTTGTTGCATTACACACAGTTGTGTATACACGTGGTATGCCTTAACTGAAGTAGTGTATATGAATTTTAATATGGAAATGAAAAAGTTATATTGACTTGATAATACTGATTCACCCCCCCCCCCTCTCAGTATTATGTCCAACAATGCACTTTGCTGCCCAATAGTTTAGTACATTGCATGGCAGTGAATTGAGTGCCGAAAATAGGTAGACTTCTCAAATTGATTAATGTGGATCTCTGAAATACTTTGAAATCCTCTTTGACTCTGGAGGTCTTAGTGTCATTGTCCTTTTGGATGTCTTCTATCTAGACCTCTCTCTTCAGAGTTGGGAACTAGAAGCAATCCGTAAGTTCGTCGTTGATTAGAATCGGCTTATTGTATTTCCTATTCAAATTGTAGGCCAGTTCAATTCGTTCATCTAACTTATCTTGTGGAACTGAGGTAATTCCCTTCGCCATCTCCTTGCGTCTCTAGTAAAAAAATGTTACCTGAGGTTTCACACTTCTACATTTCTGTAGCTGTTCTTCAGAGCGGGCCTGGATTTCTTTTGCTATCTGCAATTGAAAATTTGTAGTTTCCTTCATTATCCCGCAAGTTAAGTAATCAGGCTTGACATGACATTTTCTGAATGGACCTTGGCAGCTAATTACTCCGACAAATTTCCCCATGTGTTCTAGCCATGCTTTGCTACCATCAGCTGATCTCGACCTAACATTCATGACATGGACTGGGAAAGGATAGAGTGCATTGCATGGCATATTAATTTTACTGTGATGGGGTTATTTATCAATTAAACTTGTTCCTAATGGGAAAATATTTTACATCTCCTACTTGACAATTCCATTATTGGTTACTTATTATGGAAATGACCACTGGTATGGTGGAAAGGACAGGTACAACGTGTGACCATAAAGACTGAAAAAGCGTCTTCCTACATGTAACTTCCAGAATGTGATTGCATATGTGACTGCTAACTCTACTTCCCCACCCCAGACCACAAATGGTTTGCGGTGTGATGATATTGTTTGCGCAACCTTATTGACACTTTTGCTTATTTCTATGAAAGAATATAAAAGGCATGACTACAACTAACTACTGAACATGACTGACTAACTCTTATTACCTTCTACCTACTTGCAGGCTCATTTCTGAGACCCCCTTTATCTTGAATTTGTGTTTTATGACTTGTGGAAGGGCTTTAGCCATGTGCCATTTACCCATCCTTGTAGCATGATTTCATCCAAATACACCAATCTTACTGCTCCAAAATCTCTGATTTCTGCAACTATGAACAGGCCCAACCAGTGCATATGTAGTTTTTGTGGGAATATTTGAAACTTGTTGTCATATAGTAGTACATGATCCCCAACTTCAAATGTCTTCTTCCTGATATGCCTATCGTGCCAAGATTTGTACCTTCTCTGCTCCACTGACTGGTGAAACTCAACCAAAAACTGGGATTCGTCAAGTTCCATTATTTGACTTAGTCTTTCTCTCAATGCCACATTGCCTGTCATTCTCATTGCTTTAGATATGAACATTCTTGGTATTATGAAATTTGCTTGCACCACTGCTTCATTTCCGTATACTAGTTGAAAAGGTGTTTTTTTATGAAGTCTCTTCACCATTGTTCTATACACCCATAGAGTTGTTGGTATTCTCTCATCCCAGTCATCTCTGTTGGTTGATATAATCTTTGTTAGACCTTTCTCCAAGATTTTGTTGAATGTTCTGTTACACAGCAAATTGTCACCATCCCTGCTACCCCTCTCCCACATCTTGGAGGACTCATTACGGGACCTATGAGAAGTGACATGACCTGAAAACACTTGCATTGCATTCCCCTGAACATGAGCTTCATTTGCCCTGAAGACATCTCCTGCTAAAAAACCCTAAAAATAGCCCTTTTTCCATTGGCGTGGTTCCATAGTGCAGCCCTCGCGCCAATGGGGGAAATCCTCCAAAGAGGGCGCGCCAGTTGGTGCTCTGTCATAGAGTCGCACCCGCGCCAACCATAATCAGTGGTGTTTTTTAACAAACAAATGGCGGAAGTTTCATCCTAACAAATTCCTGGACTGAATCTATCTTGAGTTGGGTGGTTTGGCTACGGATTTCCATAGAGAGGAAGTGGTTTGCCACCTCTCATGGAAGCTTCTTGAGGATAGAGCCAATCCCATGATTATTGTGGATGATCCCAACTCCCCTTCCTCCATCTATAAAAGCTTGTCCATTTTCCTTGGCAAGCTAGTTCCAGATATTTAGAATTGTCAAGTTTCCAAGAGCTTCATGCTGCAAGAGCCTTCTTCATTCCCATAAGGCCAAATCCAAGTAAGGAGATTCTTGTACAATAACCAAAGAGAGAGAGGCTTGTTCCTATTCCCAACAAGCTTTGCAAGACATGTGCTGCTGATTACCCAGCCAAAGGAGAATCTAGCGTCAGAACTATGGTTGTATTCTTCTTTGATTGTTATTAATAAATGACTATTGGTTATGGTTCCACTCTTATTGTTCTTTGTGATGATGATGAGTTATATCCTTTCTGACTAATATATAGTTGCATATGCTGGATTTTATTTTTTTGTTTGTGTTGTTTCTTGTATGTGCAGGTGTCCATTCATGGAGATCATGGGGATCGTGATATGTCGAAGCAAAGGAACGGGAGCGTCACCTCTTCTACAAGTACTAGCGTTGGAATCCAGGTAGGCCTTCACCACTGGTCTTTAATTTGCAATTAGGAACTTGCGCTGAGCGTTGTATGATTGTTGCTAGACCCGGTCTGGGCTAGTAGGGATCGCCTCTATCTGCAGAGGGGATTTACCTCCTCAACAATTTGGTGACTCCGTTGGGGAGCTTGTCTTGCCTTTTTGGTTGTTTCTTGGTTTTTACCTGCTTGGTTAGCCTTCTGGGTTGAGTTCTTTTGCTATTTCTCACCTCTTGGTTTACTTGGTTATTGTTGGCCTAGTTTTGGTTGCTTATTTTTTATTTTTGCATAGCAAGCTTGACTGGCGCGCTTTTTTAGCATTACAGTCGCGCCAATTGGCGCTAGTTGCTAATATACAACCCGCACTAATCCTTAAAAGGCGCTAGTTGCAGCCTGACAGTCGCGCCAGGCCTGGGAACTTTTAAAGTTTGCTTGTTTTAAGCCTTCTGATCTTGGTCTTTGCTTTTGGATGCATTTTCTCGACTACTTGAGTGTGTTGGAGTCTTGTTTGATTGGTTTTAACCTTTACACTTTGGGTGTTTGCCATTTTCTATCGATTTCACTTTTTAGCCCTAGGGCATCTAGTGGCTTTGTGTGTCGAGCTTTCCTTAGGTGTTTTTGGTCTTCTATTGGTCCAGTTGACTTTTTGATTGCTCCCTTGCATTTGTTTAGTGGTTGTTAATCATTTCATTGCATTGTTTGAGTGACCTACCTCTTTTTCACTTGAACTCTGCTTTGTTTCCCTTTGGGCCTAGATTACATGGCTCATTTGTGTCTTTGGGACTTTTCTCGTTTTTGAAGGATTAGTTTGTGATTTAGGGATCTGATTGTGCTTGTATTGAGTGGAATTTTCTTGTATTTACTCTTTCATTATCGTTTCTCAAATTTTGTTTAGTGCATCTTGCCATAAACATTAAAAATAAAAACAAATCTCTTTTGCTTTTGATTAGTTAGTGTGAATTAGAGCTTTTCGTTAGTGACTTTGAAGAAAAGTTTTTTAATTTCCATTAGCTACAATAGAGATATTGTTGATTTTTCTATGATCATTTTGTTTGTGTGAAAGCTCTCAACTCTCTCATAGTGAGCATTCGTCGAACGAAATGATATTTTGTGGAATATAGTTTGCATTTAGGAAATTTTGAGACATTACATACGGTAAGGCCTGAAAACTGAAACATAATCCAAGATCAACTTTAAAATGAACTGAATGAATCTAACAACACACTGGAACATAACGCACACTGTTTAGAGGTCTAGGCTAGAGACGTGATTTGGCATCGTTAAACCTAGTCACTTTTGTTTCCACACAAGGTTGGGTGATTCCTCCTTTTGTGACTCAATAGTGGTCTAGTACGGAATTGTGCTCCCACGTACCATCGAGTATATGGGGAGACCCCACTAGGTTATCATCCTTTATCCATAGGAAGTCGTGTCTGCTGCCTTATGACCCGTAATGCACCGAACACAACATTCAGGAAGATTGACTGTCGTACAGAAAGTCCTTGGTTTTCATACGATTGCTAAGGTGTATATGTAGTTTTACGAATTGTCTGGTAAACCTTTTGCCTAGTTCTCGAGAGTAGTCACTTTTGATCCTTTTCGGACTCCCTAAAAGAAAAGGCTCATCTGAGCATTTGTCACTTCGGGCTCATTAAACATTCGAAGGCGACTAGAGTCATGTTTTGTCCTTTTCTTGACTCTTTAAAGATGAAAAGGTCAAGTTATGTCCTTGTGTCTTAAAATTTATTCGGCCACGTTCACATTTACCCTATTAGATCTTGTTTACGTTAGCTTGTGTAGGGTCCTTTCTCGTTAGTTTGCCTAGGATTTTTAATTGAATCATCCTGGCGGAATCATCGATCCCGTCTCCCATTCCAAGTGACCAAGGGTCTCCTTCTTCTGCTGCTCCTGAGACACCAGTTGGTAGTGGTACTCTCCGTGTTATTCTGAGTATCCAACCGCTGAACTCTCGCGCTCCAGAAGACGATTTTGACGATACTTATTGGAACCCTGTCTGGGAGCCTTCTGAAGAGGATACTCCTTTTACTCCTATTGGTGTTTCAGTCCCAATGTCTTCCTCTGATATGGATGACACATCCCCCATCACGAGTGAAGCATCCACTGCGACGAGTGTTGAAACTCCTATCTCGGTGGAAACACCACCCTTCAGTGTCACCCCTCTCGGTGTCACGATGCCCTTACGCTATAGGGCTTTAAGGGATGTTATTGGTTCTAGGAACTCTTTTTCGAGTACCATGTGGGATCACAACATCACTCCCACTTCGGGATCTTTTATTCCTCAAATTCACAATACATCTGTCACTTCAGTCCCGACTAGTCCAACTGTCTGTGTAGCTTCTTCAGCGCCTGTTGTTAGTGCCGTCACTACATCCTCGGTTGTGACCACTGTTGTTGGACCGTCTCACGGTTCGGTAAATAGTGGACAGTCGGTACCTACATCCGGAGTTGTTGGGACTACACTTAGTGCCCCACCTTCTTCTGGTTCCATTCTAGCAGGGGGCATATGATTAGTATTTGCAATCCATCCAGAATCCGAGCTCGCAAGGTCCATTTCATTACTATGATCCCATAAGGCATCATATTTATCTTGGATCCTTGCCATCTCAGCCTGTGGTTGAGGTCTCAGTCCCGTTAAACGTTGCTTGTGGTACCACTCGTTACGGTGGTGGCCAAGCACCCCCTGTGGATCAAGGACCACCTTATCAAGGTCAGTCGTCTTACACGTAACCTTCCTATGGGCAGCAGTATTACGGGCAATCTTATCCAGGGCAACCTGGAGGCCCAAGGACAACCCTTTCAGGGACAACCTTCGGCCTATGGTGGTCCATCTTTTACTTAACTTGGGCAACCCTCTGGAAATCCAGGACAACCTTATATGCAACAAGGACAACCTGGGGTCCAGTAGGGATAACCTTCTGGTCAACCCTCTGGAAATCCAGGACAACCTTATATGCAACAAGGACAACCTGGGGTCTAGCAGGGTTACCCTTTTGGGCAGGGTGGTCAGCCTTACATACAGCAAGGCCAACCCACTGTCCAGTCTGGTCAACCGTCTGGACAAGTTGGTCAACATCAAATTCAATCAGGCCAACCAACTGTCCACTCCGCTCAGCCATCTGGTCCATCAGGACAACCCTCGGTTGTGCAAGGACAACCCAACACCCAGCAAGCTCAACCTTTTGGGCAGGTGGGCCAATCCCAAGCTCAACCAGGGAAACCTTCTGGCCAGGTGGCTCAACCCCAATCCTCTTAAGGACATCTTTTTGGGCCTGCTCAACCGGGCATGCAAATGGTTGTTGCTTCTCAAGCCCCACCCGGTTTCCAGCCCTAGGCTCGGCCCCAGACCCAAGCTGGTCTTCAAATGCAAGTTGGGTTTCAATCTCAACCTCCTTATCAAGCGCATCTTGGCCCCCAGGCTCAATATGGAGCCCAGCAACCTTATGGTTTCCAACAATCCCAGGGGCGAGCTCAGTTTGTCCCGTACCAAAATTATCAAAAAATGCAAGTGAATCCTTATAAGAATTACCAACAACAATATGTTTCTCTTGCAGGTCAAGTTGGTAATCAATGGAATGCTGGGGGGCAAATCCAGGGTCAGCCGTCCAGTTATGGCTATAACCCCTATGGGCCAGGTCCGTTCGGACAAAATCAATGGGGGCAACCAACAACTGGTTGGAACCCTGGTGCTACCCCTTACCCACGGTCACAGATGTCCTTCAATCCTTAGTTACCCTTCTTAGCAACATTGGAACTGTCGGATGTGTCCAAATTGACTAATGATCCTATCCTTCATAATCCATTCTGGCCACCAGTTCCAACCAAGATTCCCGGTGATTGTCCCAAATTTGATGGCAAAGCTAGAGAAGACCCCCAAGCCCATGTTATGACTTATCATCTCTGGTGTTCATCAAATTCGTGGCTTGACGATTCAGTTCAGCTCCACCTTTTTCAAAGGACTCTCACTGGCTCTGCTGCTAAGTGGTATATTGAGCTAGCCTGCGGATCTTTCCAAGATTTTAACTCGTTGGCGATGGCATTTTTAACTCGTTTTCAGTTGCCAATTCGGTATGAGATAGGAACACATCTCCTTACATCTCTTAAACAGGATACGGCCACGCACATCTCCTATCATATACATGAATGGAGATGGTGTCGTCGTTTGATTAAGTTCTGGATTCCTGATAAGCTCCTGACCGATTGGTTTACAACCTCCTTTGTCCCTGCGATCGCACGAGACATTGCTATGGGGGCATGTGTAACTGAAGAGCAGGCTATTGTGCGTGCTCAGTACCTCGACTTGGTTTATTCCCAATCTGGTACCCTATATGATTATTTTCCTGACGCCCCGAGGCTTGGAACTTCCAAAGCTCTTCCAAAGCCATCTGTTGACAGTGTCATTCGATCTGTAAATCTGTCCTCTAAGAAATCTTCCGTGAACCCTGGGAAGCAAAAGTTGAATGCTTCGAACGAAAATACTTCTTAGGTTGTGTCTAATTATGGTAATACTTCCAAGGTTAACGTCGTCCAGTCCACCACAGTGGATAAATCCTCGAAAGGAAAAAAGAAGGGAAAAGGGAAAAATAAAGTTGATCAACCCAAGCAGGATTCCCCTAAACCTCCACCCGAGGAAGGAGCCAAACGCAAACCCAAGTATCCTTGTCTTATCTGTGATGAGGATCGCTACACCAAAGAATGCCCAAGGCGGTCTGAAGTTAGTCGCTTGTTGAAAGGTGCTCCTGGGACTCCTGTGGTGTTGAAAGAATCTTTCCCCTCGCAGCAAACACAAATGGTGGCTGACCCATCCCAATCTTCTTCTCCCTTTGGTTCTCAAGTGTTCATGGCTGGAACGATTCCCGTTCACATTACTACTCGAGCAAAGGAATATCCATCGCCTGTCAAGAAATCGCCTGAGGTCCCCTCAAGCACTCCTTTGCCCAGTTCTGGTCTGCTCCATATCGAGAGACCTAGCAATGAGACGCCTATTCAACCCCCTCCTAAAGGTGTACTCCAGAGATCTTCTTACAACCCTAATGCTCATGCTGCTCAGCACTACAACATCGTTGAGGACTTAGCTCAGGCTCTGTCAGCTATGTCCACTCTAGAAGTTCTCCAGAGCTGCCCCCCCAAAGGAAGTCCTTGCTATCGACCATCAGTGGCATTAACCCGACCGACTCGGATTTGATCATTTTTTATCTTGAAATCCATGTACCGAAACTGCCTCATAAGATTGCCTTCCTTATCCAGGTCATCATCAATTCTAAAACGATTCGTCGTACGGTTATTGATGAAGGCGCTTCAACTTGCATTATGTTTGTTGCTTGTTGGAAGGCTATTGGCTCTCCGACCTTGAGTCAGTCTCCTACAACCTTGGAAGCCTTTGATGGGAGAGAGTCTCATCCTTATGGTATCCTCCAACGTTTTCCTATTACTTTGGAAGGGAAGACTATCGAAGTGGAAGTTGAAGTCGTTGATGCTAATCTAACTTACAACCTCCTTTTGGGCCGAAGCTAGACATATGCCATGTGAACCGTGGCTTCATCTCTATTTCGTGTCATTCGTTTCCCTCATCAGGGGAAGATTGTCACAGTAGACCAGCTCTCTTTCTTCACCTCCTCTTCCGAAGGCAATGTGCCTTTTGTGGAGCATACCTCCATTCCATTAGAGAGTGTGGGAGTTTGGCTCTTTAAAGACCCTGCCCTCATGGGTGTCTTTTCACTCCCACCTCCGAACGTCGCTCCTATCAATATGATTAACGTTCGTTCTGGTTCCCCATTGCACACTGTCGTTACCCTCGGCCCCTTTGCCAAACGGGGCATTGATTATATTGTTGGTAACCCTCGCTCAGCTGGGGGGCATGGGCATATCATCAGTACCATTGATCATTTTACAAAACGGGTCGAGACGACGCCTACACTATCTGGGCCGGTCACACAGCAGTGCAACCGGTTCAGCCCCGAAAAGGGCTTTACTTGAACAAGTATTATGCATGCACTCTATTTTGTACATACGTGTGATTTAGCAGGTGTGTTGTGTGTGCATGTTTTCATGTTTTTGGCTTGATGTGTCGGCGTGATTGCCGCTTATTGTGTCCTTTTGCTTCTTTTATAGATGTTTGGTTCACCTTACGTTGGTTTCATCGATGGTGCCTCCCGTAGTACACGCAACCTGTCTTCTGCGGCATGGGTGATCTACGATCCTCATGGTGAGCTAGTAGACCTTCAAGGGGTTTGTCTAGGTTGTACCACGAACAATCTTGCTAAGTATAGTGCTGTTATTGAGTTACTGGCCGAAGCGATCAATCTCGGTATTCGAACATTGATTGTGAACCTGGATTCTCAGCTTGTCGTCCACCAGCTCAATGGGCGATATTCTGTCAGAGACCATCGAATTCTAAGGTTATATCTACGTGTTAAGTTGTTAGAAAGGGATTTTGATTTCATCAAATATCAAAATATTCCAAGACGATTTAATACGTTAACTGATGCATTAGCCAATTATGTATTAGACAGACATTTGCATAACATGTAATTAAAACAGCATAAGAAGCATAAAAAACACAATAAACCATAAGCATATGTATATATATAATATTATATTATATATATAATATATATTAATATATATATATAATATATATATGTAAAAATGTTTGCATAGCATGCATCACATAGATCAAAAAATAATACATGTTCGTCTTAATACATCCGGAGACGACATGTCTCTCAAAAAAATATGCATAAAAATAATCCTAGATGTCTAATCCCTGTGGTGCTCATGATAGCATGTCACAATGTGCACTAGGCGTCTCAAGAGATGGTGGATGTTACTGGGCACTCCCACTGTATGTCTCTGGTACGCTAGTGGGACATCCGCTAGCCGAGCATAATCCGGAATCCGCCAAGCAATATCCTCAAGGTTCTGGATCAGTTCTCCCCCCTTGGCACCTTCTTCCTGATGTAGGCTGGTTTCTTCGCGAGATAGGAGACATGCCAGTTGGTTGCTCTGGGCCAACATCTGCATATGCATATAACTGTTGTTAGAACAAACATGTATTAACAAAAAAATCATAACAAATAAAATCAAAAAGAGGTCATACCTAGCTCCTCATCCCACTCATCTCCCTCTGGCAGTGGGAGATTTGGGTCACCTGTAAAGTCAGTCCCTACATACGGCCAATCCTCAACCACGATCAGTTGGTGACGGAGCCACCCAAAGAACTCTGGCCTCCAGGACATCTGTTGGCCTCCTCCCCCTCTGGGCATCAGTGCTGCCCAGTGAGCCATTCTCGGCTCTCGTGCCACCGAATTAGGTACGATGGCCCCTTGGCCCTGAAATATTGGTAATCGTTCCAGAATGAACGTTACTAGAATAGAACCGTAGCAAAACTGCTTTAGTTTACCTCGCTTACTTTTTGTAAGCTGTCTCTTCATGTTTGCAATCACTGTTGTGGCCCAATCAAAGATAGTCGGATTCAGACACTGGTTTTTTGTTGCCTCGTGGGGTGCCTGCACCCCCGTAGCCCGCATGATGGTAAATAACACCGCCTTGAGTGTTATGTCCCAAATGGTGGCAATATCCACCTTTGCACTCCCGGATCCGAATTGTGCCCTTAGGCACACTCGTTCCATCACCTCGCCCATCTTTTCGCCAGATGGTCTAATCCCTATCAATATGGGCACCAGCCCTCTGCGTGACAATCCCATGATGAAGTAGATGTCAGATACATCCAGTTCCAACTCTTGATCTTGTAATCGGAACACTTTCTTGTGTTCGTCCCAAAGATTAATCAAGTACTGTAAGAGCTCAGGTTGAGCTCGTAAGTAAGGTGTTAGGAATAATTTTTTCAGCCCGCAATTCCTGAGGGCATCCATGCAACCTTCATCTTCCATGGCCAATTCATCCACTCTATCATGCTCCCTATCTTTCAATTGAACCACCATTTTGCTTGGTTTCCTGCATCCACATGGTCAAACAAACCTTGATTAGATCTCTGGTAGGCTAGGAAATGTGTTTAAAACATTTAAAATTTTGAAATTCAAAAGAAAAACTGTGCTCGGTCTTTGGTGCGACTGTTTTTAAAACAGTCGCGCCCATTGGCACGGGCCTTTGGAGTATAAAGGCCCATTGGCGCAGGTCCGTGCCCGATACCCGCGCCAATGAGCGCGGCCCTAATTTTACAAATTCCCTCTACAGAGATCGAAGGAGTAAGCAAAAACTATTAAAAAATGGACTAAAATGGCGTATGAGGAAGCACCTCTTACCTGGAACTAACGGAGCTCTGAATGGTCGTACGGATTTGTCATAATCATCGCCTGAAGATCACACACCAAATGGCCCACTGCTGCTCTCTAATGAGGTAAAAGTAAAAAGTAATTTTGTTTTTACCATTTTTGCATATTTATAACTTTTTAACTCCAAATAGGTTTTAAAATTTATTTTTTATGAATATTTTAATATGTTTTTGTCGAAAATGGGTTTTACACTTGTTTTTGTGCAGCGGCAGGTTTTTATGCAACTTAGATGGTGAAACGAGTTATATTTTATACTTTTTCAGACTCGGTAAATACATGAAAAAGTCATTCTAGAGTCATCTTTCTGCTCTTTTCTAACTCTCTAAATATGAAAAGAATGCCGAGTTATTCCTCTTGACTCGCTAAAACGTAAATAAGAGGTGGTCGTCTTTAAACTCTTTTTCGACCCTGTAAAGATGAAAAGATCATCCGGCCCTTGTCGTTTCAGGCTCATTAACGGTTACAAAATGACGTGGTTTCGATCGCTTTTTTACCTTTTCAGGTCAAAATCACTAATCATGAAAAGTACTTCTCGACCATAATGATCGGGCGGTTCTTTTGAACATTGTTTTATACTTTTTTTCAAGCTCGAGAGACACAACTTTACGAAAAAGGACACCCCTGGAGTTTACTTTTCCGCTGTCTTTTCAAACTCTCTAAACATGAAAAGACGCCGAGTTCTTCCTTTGTCAGACTCGTTAAAACTTGATGAAATTGGATTCCGTCGAAATGACACTTTACAAGCATATGCTATCCCCGTCAAGCTTGTTAATAAAAATAACTGGGTTACTCGCCAGAAATGGTGGCGAAAATAGAACCAGAATCATTGTCGTGTCGGCAGTATGTCACTCTTGAACATGGCACTTGTCTGCATTCGTGTCTGGGTGGGGACATCTCATCTTGTTTTTTCACTTGCCTCCATGGGATTGGGTGATCCTATTTGACCTCTCATCTGCTCTTTGCCTTGTCGCCATGACCTATGATCGATTGATGTCAAATACTGCCAAGTCCACTGTTGTGTCGCCGATATGTTCAAGAGAAGTTGACCTCTACGAAATAATCAACCTCCCTCTGATAACTCACATAATCCTGATTCACAAAAAAATATTATCCTCCTCTGTCTCGCGTCGATGATGTGGGAAACACTATGGCCCACCTTTGATCAAGGTCGCTTCTTGTCGACTTCAGATCATTATCCAGGAAGTTGACCTAGAGACTCCCTTCAAGTGCCTTGGAGCCTGCATGCCTCAATGGCAGGTTCTTCGTGTTCGACGCGAGGTTTTCATCATTGGCCTCTGATCGAATGATTCTACGAGTGTTCGACGCCGGCTCACTAATTCTCACGCCATAGATTGTACCTATAGTACCTTGAGGGCCATTATCATTATTGGTGGTACCTCTCACGTCTGTTAACAGTTTTCATCATTGGCTGGCAATCAGACGATGTTCCTGCATGTTCGACTTCGACTCCCATATTCGCATGCTTGAACTTGTTACTTTGTTCGGGTCGAGATGGAGCGCAAGACCCTGGATTTTGTCTGTTGGGATCCAGGTTGTGATTTTGTGGATTATTATGATTATTACATGACTCATTCACTGGATGGTTGTGACCATGTCTGAGTCTATTTATGGATCCTCGCTGGATGGTTGCATCCATACCTTGGATCTAGATTCTTATGTACTCTACTATGGATGGTTGCGCCCATACCACATATATCATGTACTTGAGCTATCAGTTGTACTTCTCCACACAGGTTTTCTGGCGGCAGTGTTTTCGGTTGGACATGTTCTTGTAATGCATTTCACCCCTCTCTCTCTCTCTCGGGCCTCATGCTTTAGGGGGCTTCTGTTAGATAGTAAATTGTCACTGTCCCTGCTACCTCTCTCCCACATCTTGGAGGACTCATTCCGGGACCTATGAGAAGTGACATGACCTCCAAACACTTTCATTGCATTCCCCTGAACATGAGCTTCATTTGCCCTGAAGACATCTCCTACTAAAAAACCCTCAAAATAGCCCTTTTTCCATTGGCGCAGTTCCATAGTGCAGCCCTCACGCCAATGGGGGAAATCCTCCAAAGAGGGCACGCCAGTTGGCGCTCTGTCATAGAGTCGCACCTATGCCAACCATAATCAGTGGTGTTTTTTAACAAACAAATGGTGGAAGTTTCATCTTCAAAAATTCTTGGACTAAATCTATCTTGAGTTGGGTGGTTTGGCTACGAATTTCCATAGAGAGGAAGTGGTTTGCCACCTCTCATGGAAGCTTCCTTGAGGATAGAGCCAATCCCATGATTATTATGGATGATCCCAACTCCCCTTCCTCCATCTATAAAAGCTTGTCCATTTTCCTTGGCAATCTAGTTCCAGAGATTCAGAATTGTCAAGTTTCCAAGAGCTTCATGCTGCAAGAGCCTTCTTCATTCCCATAAGGCCAAATCCAAGTAAGGAGATTCTTGTCCAATAACCAAAGAGAGAGAGGCTTGTTCCTATTCCCAACAAGATTTGCAAGACATGTGCTATTGATTACCCAGCCAAAGGAGAATCTAGCGTCATAACTATGGTTGTATTCTTCTTTGATTATTATTAATAAACGACTATTGGTTATGGTTCCACTCTTATTGTTCTTTGTGATGATGATGAGTTATATCCTTTCTGACTGATATATAGTTGCATATGCTAGATTTTATGTTTGTGTTTGTGTCGTTTCTTGTATGTGCAGGTGTCCATTCACGGAGATTGTGGGGATCGTGATCTGCTGGAGCAAAGGAACGGGAGCGTCACCTCTTCTACAAGCACTAGTGTTGGAATCCAGGTAGGCCTTCATCACTGGTCTTTAATTTGCAAGTAGGAACTTGCACTGTAGCGTTGTATGATTGTTTCTAGACTCGGTCTGGGCTAGTAGGGATCGCCTCTATCCGCAAAGGGGATTTACCTCCTCAACAGTTTCAATAGTTCCATTGGCCTATGGATGGTATGGACTACTTTTGTCATGTTAAATAATGAAATTCTTCATAAGAGCCTCAATAGTTTCATTTATAAAATGTGTTCCTTGGTCACTTGTGAGGCTCTTCGGGCATCCAAATCTCGAGATTATGTTCTCAAAAATAAACCTTATGGCTGTGTTGGTTGTATAGTCTCTGACGGGTGCTTCTTATACCCATTTGGTGAGGTATTCAGTAGCGGTTATTATGTATCTTGCGCATGAATGCCTTGTTGGTGGTGTAATGGGTCCAATGAAATCTATTGTTGATTTATCGAAGATATGGTCTAACTAATCTATGTTATCATTACAGGTCAAGACAGGGTCAAAACAGGCTGCTACAGGTGTGCTACAAGATTGCTACAGGATTCCTGTAATGCTATAGGAAGTCCTGAAATTCTACAGGAAGTTAGACGAGAGGCTTACAAGGGTAAGGATGATGTGATGGAATGATGGAAAGTTGAATGGAGGTTGTGGGGAATGTAGGTAAGGTGACCAACACCCCTATCCAAGCCCAACACTTTAGGAAGTCCATAATTGGGCTAAGACGGTTGTTTACGGTGACCAACAAACAAGGATTAAGAACATGGTTTGGAATTCATCAGAAGAGAGTGGAGAAGTCTTACGTGCAGTTGGTGAAAAGATTCCTTGCCTGCAGATCCAAAATCCCTACAACATCACATGCACCTATTCCTCTTTTTATTTACAAAATATTACAATTAAGGGTGGACTCAGATGAATTGAATTTAGAAACTATCTAATTAATGCTAAGAAATCGATCTATGCAATGAACTACCTTCCAAACTACATAAATCATATGTGAAGTAATATACCAAATGTAAACCTTTCCAAGAAATCATAAACAAGGAATCACACATTGTTTTTGGGTTGTGATGGTGGGGTCCTCTACTCATGCTCCCATGAGAGAGATGAGATAGGGATCACAGTCACTGACTTTTTGAGGGATTATACTCTATTGAACTATGACAACTAATCAACATTCTAAGCTAAAATAAATATAAATAAACTCTACTCAACTGCAAGAACTAATCAAGATTCTAGGCTGAAAGAAATATGAATAAATTATATTGAACTATAACAATTAATCAACATTCTAGGCTAAGAGAAATATAAGTACACAATAGGCACCTAGGTTTATAGGGTTGGGCCCAAACCCAAGAGCTTTGGCCCTCTAAACTAACTTGATGATGGATCAAAATAAAACTTCTCATTATCCTTCCATAAATTTTAAATACATCATCAAAATAATAGTCACAATTGTTTCACCTCAATGGTCTCTTAGCTACAATAAATATTTGAATCCTAATGAGTTCCTTAGCATGTTTATTTATACAAAAGGGTAGATACCAACACATCCCTAGAAAATAGGGATGTTTCCCTCGCTAGCTTGAGAATAAATGGATCTAAATCTCCCTTGAACTGCACTAATGATCTCATCATGCTTGGTTGCCAATGATCTCGTCCTGCTTGGCTGCTATTGACAATGAGTTGATGAGAGATAGAGTGGTGATATTTTGTTGATTTGGGGAGTTAAGGAGGTGGAAAACCTCCTAGAATATCTCTTTGTTGTTTACTCCGAGCTCTTGCACTCAAATTATCTCAAAATTGCTCCAACTCCTACATTTAACGCACATTAGGCCACATGACATAGCAACACATATTTTACTCCTCACACTAAGCATAATATGACAAAAATTTTAGATAATTTGAGAAAAATATAATATAATAAGCTAGAGGTTGGCATTGTGACCCTTATGATATACTATTGATGAGCCTCATTGGGTTACGTGAAGGGAATCATATTATTCACCCTTTTCCTTATATGGATTAAGCCTCAAAATTTTGGACAACCTTACAGCTTCTCTACCTCGTCTTCTGACTGGTTATCACAAGCTTTCCTGTAGAGAGTGAACTTTATACCACTCAAGTTCTTCTTGTTTCTTAAAGTTCTACTGAATTGGGGGGAAATCCTCCCATTCCCATGGTATAGGGGGGTCATCCTCCTGTTCCCATAATGCAAGGGGGCAGTTCTCCCATTCCCATAGCACCCCCTCCAAGTAGTATGGTCACTTCCTTTGATTGGAGTCAACTTACAAGGTATTTTCTTCCTCTTTATGTGCCCTTCCAAATCATAGTACTGGCTTATAATATACCTGTACCTAGCACAATAATTGATGAAGGTGCATCGCTTAGTCTTATGTCCTCAACTACTTTGCAAGCTTTAGGTTCTCCACAGCTTGTGCCTGTTACCCAGAATATGTTATCTTTTAACAGAGGAACTAGTCAACCATTAGGGATCCTTCCTAAGTTTCCTATTACATTTGGGAGGAAAAATTGTATATATCAATGTGATGGTTGTCTAAGGCCCTTTGGATTTCAATTTACTCCTTGGCTACAACTATGTTTATGTCATGGGAGCTCTTTCCTCTTATCTCTTTCATGTCATATGTTTCCCGCACGAAGGAAGAATTGTTACCATTGATAATCTTTCGTTCATTGGTCCTAATTTGACTCCCAACCAACCATCTTCCCCAAATGGTCCTTGTATGCAAGTGGTATCACCCTCGCCACAAGTTAATTATGTGGCCACCTGTTTTATGCCTGATTCTACTAATGATCTAGTCGGTTATATAGTGCATCATGTGCTGGTGGCATTGGAGCCTAAACTTTCCATTAGATCCCTTGACATTTATCCCTTCCAAAGCATTGTTCTCCCCTCTCATGAGAACCTCTTGGAAGACATGGCCTCTTATGGTCCATAATCAAAGTTTCCAAATCAGAGTTCCTTGTCTTGTGTCAAGCTCCTTAAAAAATGAAACAAGGTGCCAGAATAGAGTTCTTTGTCTTGTGTCAAGCTCCTTAAAAAATGAAACAAGGTGTTGGAGCAAGTTTCCTTTTCTTGTGCCAAGATCCTTAAAAAATGAAACAAGGTGTCAGACCAGAGTTCTTTGTCTTGTTTCAATCTCCTTAAGAAATGAATCTCTGGGACCAGAGTTCTTTATCTTGTGTCAAGGTCCTTAAAAAATGAATCAAGGTTCCCGTAGTAGAGTTCCTTTACTTGTGTCAATCTTGTTAAAAAATGAAACAAGGTGTCATAAGCATGGTTCTTTTCTTGTGTCAAACTCCTTAAAAAATGAAACAAATCCCCTTCTAATTCAAGTTGATTATATCTCATCAATTCCTAGTCGAGTATTTCACTTGATCTCGTAAATGAACCTTCATTCCATCCACCTTTTAGTACCCAGTAGTCTACTTAGGTGAATGAATGAATCTTGGGGGGCATGTACCTTGAATTGAATCATTATGCTGGGGGCATGCAAATTTATCTCAAGCATAGTTTTCTTGGTTTCAAGCTTGTGTCAAAATGAAACCAATCTCAAGGGTAGTGTTTTCTCATGTTTCAAGCTTGTGAAAAAATAAAACCATCTTCAAGTATCCTCAAGCATAGTTTCCCATGTTTCAACCTTGTGTAAAATTGAAACCAATCCCACTTTACCTCTCGTGATTGTTCTTTTATCAGCCTGATTTTTCTGGATGAGCCTTGGTTTTATCATTCCATCATCACCATCTCTTTGGATGATCATACTCTTTCACTTGGTTGTTCTACCCTTGCCTAGGAAACATATGTGATGATTGGTCTTATTAGCCAACCTCTTTACCTTTACATGTTTAGAGCAGTTCCATCATGATCGAAACCATTTTTTATCCTTTTATACCACTTGTTCCTTAAGGAGGAGTCCTCATTTGGCTCTTTTCAAACTCTCAAAATATGAAAATATTGTCGAGCACTTGTCTTTTCTAACTACTAAAATTAAATGAAAATATGTCTACTCAGTATAAGTTTAACCTTTTTCCAGATTGAGATAGACTAGCTATGAAAAGGAATACCTTAGTCAAACATGGCTAAGAGGTTCTCTTGAGTATTTTTTTCTACCTTTTCGTACTTAAGAGACTATCTATGAAAAGGGACATCTGGAGATTTCTTTTTGCCTATTTTTCAAACTCTCTAAACATGAAAAATATTTCAATTTACCTCTCCGTCAGACTCATAAAACTAGAAGGACAAAGGACTTGTCACCATGACGAGACCAAGCTACTCCTTCCTAGAGCTCATTAAAAATACTTAGAGATTCATCCGAAGGATGAACTTATATGACGAGCATATGGTATCTTCTTCAAGCTTGAGATTAAAAATAAGGAGGTACTCGCTATAAATAGTGGAGGAAAATGGAAAGAAACATATATCCTTTATTTTGTATGAAAGGAAGTATGTCACTCTTGAACATGACACTTATCTATATCTCATGTCGAGTTTGGCACATCCTCACTTTGTCACTTGGCTTACCAGGTTTGGGAAATCCATGTGTCTCTCATTTTATTATATCTTATTGTCACCATGACCTTTGATCCTATTTTGAGTCAAATACTGCCAAATTCTGGAGTTGTATCGTTGATATGTTCAAGAGAAGTCCCACCTAAAAATTCAACCCACTTATATCCTATTTGAATTTTTTTTCATCAATCCTGAACCACTCTTGCCAACTTAGCAAAATCCTATGTTTCGTGTCGATGATGTGGGAAACATTATGGCCCTCCTTTAATAGATCACCTCCTGTTGACTCCAACTCATTATCTAGGAAGATGATCTAGGAACTCCCTTTCAGTACCTTGGAGCTTGCATGCCTCAATGGTAGGTTCTTCACATTCGATGATAGGTTCACATCTATGGCCTTTGATCGAATGACTCTGCGAGTGTTCAACTTCAGCTTCATTGTTCACACTCGTGGATTGTGTTGTTGTACCTTGAGATCCATCGTCATCATTGGTGGTTTCTCTCATGCCTGTTAACGATTTACATCATTGACTAGTAATCAAGTGGTTTCTACCATGTTTGACTCTAACCCATTTATTCACATGGTGAGATTCGTACTTTGGTTGAATTGAGACAAAGATGAAGACCCTAGGTCTCTTTTGATAAATCTAGACTGCATGGAGTTATTAAGTATTCATGATTGTAAACATGATCCTTTCTATACAAATTGTGTCAATGTCATGGATCCATGTATTGTTAGATGCTTACACTTTAAGCATACTTATATTAGATATGTCAGATATATTTTATTATGGTCGATTTGCAGGTCTCCTGAAAGTGGTTCTCTAAGTCCTTGCCTCGGCTTGTAAAGCACTTCATCCATCACTTCTCGTTCTGACTTCATGCTTTAGAAGGCATCTATTATATAGTATTTTGTCACACTCCCAGTCTCGTATCCTGAAGTGTCGTCAATGTTGAAAGTGTTGCAAAGGGATGAAAGTTGTCACAAACAATGTATTCACCATGAAACATGTTTTTGAAGAATATCCCTAAAGAAAAGGAGGAAAACTTGCCTTGGACTAATTCCTAATAACTTGTAAAAAAGCCTTATTCGCAAGCCCAATGTGCTTCTTATAGTCGATGTCTCATTCTAGCAACCTCTGGCATTACACATGTCTAGAGCTTCCAGTGCGCCTTTTATGAAGAAAATTCGCATTGGTCCTCTTCAAGCAGTTTTTCCAAAAATGGAGGAGAAGCTTCTCTTACTAAAAGGCTCAAGAACGACGATGTGGTTTTAGGTGAATGAAGATTGGAATGGGACCTCCCATTCCTAGCCCTTGATCCTACTTCTGTGGATCTCTCCCTTGAGATGTGGAACGCCTCCCTCTTTTCATGGATCCTCAACTCCCTCTCCTTCCCTATAATTGAATTTCCCACCATCCACTAATGGTTGGCTATTGGTTGGTTGGTTGCCATCCTAGTGATGAATTGTGCCCAAATGTTTCCCATTTGCAAAGGAGAAAAGGTGTTTGAAGGCTAAGGCTTGGACTTGGAATCTCACTTGAAGGAGGCTTCATTGGTTGTAATGCTCCCTTTTTCATCTATTAATAATACAATATATGTTTTATTTCCATAAATGTGTTAATTATTGTCCATTTATTGTAATGCTCATTGATCTGTTACATAATTTGTATTAGAAAATGTTATGCTTTTCATAGTTGTGTTGTCTCCACTTGATCTTTCTTGTAGGCACTCATCTATACTAACAAAGAGGAGATCGCGAACTTGGAAGCCAAAGAGTCAAGGTCGACATCAAGGGTATCAGCATTAAAGAGCGCTAGGAGATCTATCCTCCTTTTTATTTTGTAGTATGAATTAGGAAAGATTGCATGTAATTGTCTTCTGTAGTTATTAGATCCTCCCATAGGACTAGAGGGATCGTTTCTATCCGCAGAAAGGATTGCCTGCACCACAGTGTAAGACTCTTCAAATCCCACATTTTTCAATGGCGAAGACTTTACAATAGAACTTAGTAGTTAGTGATCTCAAAATATTTTCAACAACAAAAGCATCCTTTATTTCATCACCAAGATTTTTCGCAGAGTTAACAACTTTATTTACTCTAAGGAAAAATATTGCAATAATTTCATTATCATGCATTCTAAGAGTCTCATACTAAATTCTAAGCGTTTGTAGTTTAGCAATTTTTACCTTAGTGTCACCTTCATGTCTTTGGATAAGCTTGTCCCGTATTTCCTTTGCGGTGTTTAGTTGCATGAATTTCATGAACTCAAATTCAGCTAAACTTCCCAAGATAGCATTCACAACCTTTGCATTGATCTCATACTACTTCTTTCCTAAAGTTACTATGGGAATAGAAGCTAGGTATTAATATCCACCTTCAACAATTTCTCATACATCAACTCCAAATGCCTACAAATAAGCCCTCATTATGATTTTCCAAAATACAAAGTTAGATCCATTAAACAAGGGTGGCCTTATAGAAGATACTCCCTCTTGACTACTCATATTGATAGATCTCTCTTTAAGCGATCAAGTTTCTTCTAATGGACCTGTTATGATACCAATTGTTGGGAAAAATACTTTTGGGGGGAGGGGGGTGAATTAGTAATTTAATTGACTTCAAATTTTTATTTCATATTTTGAATTCTGTAAACTACTGTTATTTATGAAACCTATGTATGTACACGCTTTCAGTGAATACCAACATCATATGTTCAGTTTATTTAATCTGTCATTAATTCCATTAGTGAGTTAACTTAAACCATTTAGTATCTAGTAAATAATAGATAAATCACAACACATAAGCAACACACATAGAACACTAGGATTTTTAGGTTGAAACCCACTATGGAAGAAAACCACCCTTGTCATCGTCTTTGTCTTCTTCTTTTATTATAAAGAAAGCTTCATTACATCTTGTATTGGCTAACACTCTTACCAGCACACATTCACCTACCTACAGGAGGCTACAACCTCCACTTGTTCTCCAACACCCACTAGAAGGGAGCTACAACCCCCTGATCTCGTTTACCGACTCCAACCATAAGGGAGAACCTACCCCCTGAACAAAGTTACGAGCTACCACTAGAAGGAAGCTCTAACCAGACTGAAGGCTCCAACCCTCAACACCTTCATGGACCACATTTCATAATATTTCATACTAGATCCACCTAGCTCAATATAAACCTATAGGCCACTTTTCATCATATTTTCAAACTGGACCCACACCCATCATTATTCTCAATACCAAACTGAATACTAAATCTGAACTTCAATCACAAAACCAACTGAATCACTGTAGCATTATATAAAAAATCACTAAACTGAATCTTAATTAACCATTGCAACTAGATCAAGCCAAACTAGAACAAACATAAACCATCATAACCAGATCATACCAAACAGTCATAAATAAGCCATACATTGTTAACCATCATAGAAACAAAATGTTGTTACCGCAAACCTTGATAATATTTACTCCAAAATGTATACGCTATTTTTTTGAAGCATACTCGCGTATATACATGCTTCCTCTGTATCATGCCTGTGTACATATCTTAGAACACTAAACATTGAATCATCAATCATTGAACCATACATAGATCATTGCACCAATCACAAATCACTAAACCAATCATAGATTGTTGAACCAATCAAAGATCACCACATGGTAGCATCATTACCAATCAATATACCATTCCACTTTTAACCCAATCAATATTGTCAAACACAGATCATCAAGATAGAGACATCATTGATAGACAACAACAAAAAGACTAGAACTCATTAAATGTCATCATCAAGCTGCACTGCAAACCCTAGAACATATAGGCGATATTCATGAAACATATCGGTGTATGTACGTGACTACCATGCATAACACCTGTGTACAAATCTCAACATCTTGAAAACCATATCTCTGAATATATATATATATATAATGTGTGTGTGTGTGTGTGTGTGAACCTTCTAAACCACATTTGTGTATGTATGCAGCTAACTAGAAGAAAACTTGCGTATAAATCTTAAATCTTTCATTAAAAACATAACTTCACACTCTACAACCTTCACTATCAAAAATATAGACTTATGAATAATTCATTTAGACCACACCATCACTAAATCACATATTCATCATTGTTGTCTACTTAGACATTTGCAACAAGCAAATAAATCAAGCATATATGTCAAAATACCTTCAAATATTTCAGGTCTAAATCTTCTCTATACTTTATGGTGCACACCTGTTTTAGATCAAATCATTCATAAACAATTCAAAACTTGCACACCTAATACCTTGAACTCCATCTCCTTATATAGTTTTAGCCTTAGCCAATACCTTAGGTAAATCCCTTGGTAATGTCATTAGTATTCTTTGACGAGATCAAATAACCATCTTCGCTCCAATTACTATGGGCCAATACCATGGTAATGACCCCTGGTATCCAAATTACCATGGTTCGAATGTACGTGATTTTAAATCACAAGACCTACGTATATACGTGAACCTTGTTTATAGGACTCACGTATACTTTCTCAAACTTCACCTTTATTATACATCTGTCACTAAACTTCCATTTCTATGTCCATATCATCTGTAGCATTAATCAACTTGGTTCCGCAGTCATCAATGTTGACATCAAGTATATCTTTATCAAGCAAGTTTCCATTAAGGACAACACATTGGACATAATGGAAACAATTTACAATGTTTAAATTAAGTGATAAATGTAATCGAGATTATTACAAACCCCTCCCTCTTGGGGGATAATCGTCATCAGTGTTCAATGACCATGCAAAACAAGATTAAACTATTTAAAAGACCAAACAAAAATGGTATGGAGCTTTATATGTATAACTCGTTTCAGATTTTACATCGCATGTTATTTGCATTGTGGTTTATCCAAAAATTTGGAAATTATCACTTTATAAATTCAACCATTTTCCAATGTCCCCCCTTTTTATAGTATTTTGGTGCTTGTTAATTTCAATACAACTTGGACCTATTTCTTTCTCTGGGGTGTTGCCTTCCTCCATTGTCTAGTGTTTCTATCTGTGTGCCCCTTGTTCCTTCAATGAATAGTCCCTAGCTCATTGTTTCAAGGCACACTCCCAATGTGCTTTTTATTCCACTCAGCTTTTCTCATGACAAAAAACAAATCTACTTTCTGGCCTTCCATTCTTTTCTTCCCAATCCCTCGAGAAATCCATTCTTGGAAAAGATTCCTCTCATTGGAGGGGTATCAAAACCAAGGCATATCATTTCCTCAGAACTATCATATTGGGCATAGCATGCCTTATGGAAACAATCTAACACCATTGGTGCTAGTGTCCCACAATGGTCATGTTCCTAAAAACTTTGGCTTTTTCACACTATTGTTGTTCCATCTTGTGGCTAGCTTTGTTCATCTGAAGTGAGCAATATCATGTATATTCCTGCATCATAGACATAGATCCCATGAGATTCATCATAAATAAAAATGTAATGAACGTAAATTATACCTTATTAGCAGTTTATCCTTGCAGTGAACTTGAAATTTTCCATGATTCCTACAGCAAACCCAGGTTAGTTTAAAAACAAAACCATCATAAGCTAAATCATATCATCTGGTTAGCTCAAAAATCCATAAATAAAAGTTGTGAATCACGTTCATAATTTAAATATTCAAAATATCAATAGAAAATTGGTACTTATCTTGATTTGATGGCTTCTTCTTTTCTCGTACACACATGGGGTCATCCATGGCCAAAGTGCCAACCTATAGTGGTTGCTCCAAGGCTCTAGGTACCCTCTAGACTATTTTTCAAGGTACCGACTCAAAATTCATGCTACTCCAAAGCTCTAGGTACCCTCCAACCTAACAACCTAGGTACCCACCCCACAGTCATGTTGGATTAGTTGCTAAATAAATAAGGGAATTCATAAGCTCACCTCCACCTTGAATCATCAAGGGAATCCAAGAGTTTATACCTCCACCTAATGATTGCATATATATATATATATATATAGAGAGAGAGAGAGAGAGAGAGAGATAAGCCCATTCGTGACTATGGGCACTACCAAACTAGGTAGTCTTTTGTCGGCAAAAATATTGGGAATCCAGATGTTATCCTGCCTCCACCCATGAACAATACATAGCATGAAGGCGTAGACAGTACCATACCTTCCTATCCCAAACAAGTCACACAACATAACATACACATAACATAATTCCACATACACATAACACAATACACATACATATGGCATAGTACAACATATACTTATACACATGACTCACACATTACACATTGTAACAAAGAATCTAGAGGCCACACCATCTCTATTTTTTTTAACCAAGCCCTACTGGTTTTTTTGTTGTTCCACATTCACAATATTTGCATGGGAAAATTTCGAGCGTCATGTTCTCATAAATCAGTAGGAATTCCCCTTTTATTTTGCCAATAGATGTTATCCATGAGTAGTCATCTTTCTATTTGAAGGCCCCCTGACAACCCTGTTAGAAAAAATGGAAATTGCATATTTATATGCAACAATTTAATCATGTATTCAATACATACACACATGTGCAATAGATTCAGGGTTAAGAGAACTCCCTTTTACCATAATTTCTATGGACTCAACCAACCAACTTGGTTGTCACATTGTTTTCATGTGGCAATTTTTCCAATCATTTACATTTTCATTTGTGTTGGTTATCATGTTCATGTCAATTATCCTAATAGTATGTAACTCATTTACCGTCTCTTTCTCAAATATATGTGGCTTCCCTGCCACCTCAACCAACTTACTTAAAGGCCCCCAAGTATGTAAATTAAAGGATAATTATAAAGTTAGTGGATAATGTAAATATTGCGAAGGCATTAAAACCCATAATAACACTCATAATAGAAAATTGCAAATAAAACAACATGGTCATGCATATTCAACAATCATTAAATATCCAATCACAAGCTTAAAGTTTTAAAGGCATAGTATAACAATATCAATAGGAAGTCCAAAAATTGACTCCTTGTCCTGAGTCCAACACTCATGATATTATCAACCGTTAACCATGCATATACATATATAACAAAATCAGTTTCCCTTCCTTTTCAACTTGTGGGGACACTCTCATTTTAGGTGCTCTTCACCACAAGACCAACACTAAATAGGTCTTGTTTCCTTCTTAGTCTCACAATGTCTTTTTTTGCCATCATCACTTCCTTTTTCCAAGGGTTGAACCTAGCATGTCAATTCTTGCAATTGTTCTTGTAGTTCATAGTTCTAATATGTAAGTTCTAATTATTCCCTAGCAATTTTCTCTATTTCTTCCTTGCTAATCCTGAGCTCAATTTCTAATTCCCTGATCTGAGCCTTCAAGTCCTTTGTTCCTCCCATGTGTTTCCACACACATCCCACTGTTAATTCATTAATGAAGAATAAAAACACATTTATGCATTCCAATGGTCATCTTTTACAGGTAGACTCAACATGTTACCCTAGTACATGCAACCTCATTAGTATGCATTACATTCTTAATGTAGGTTTTAACCCTGTATATAAATCACCTACAAATGAATTCCTAAAATCAAAAAATAAACAACGGTGAGAACATAAAACATAAAACAGATATACACAAAGATTTTCCCATGGATCCCAAAATTGGGACTACCAGATTGATTTTTCATTATATTCCTTTAAATGTTAAAATACATATATATACATGCCAAAGCATCCATAAACCCCAATCCATTAACCTGGATTAGAACATAACAGTAGTTCCCTCGACCGAATCTACAAAATACCATGGACAAAAAACCATCATGCCCAAAACCATGTGAGAAATCCATGCGCAAAACCATAGGTAGGTTCGCCCACCTAATATAGGGTCCAAAAAAAAAATTCTTGAGGCACTGCCCTAGACCCCATGTAGGGGGGCTAACCCCCCCGCCCCACATACCCCCGATGGTGGGGACAGCCGCCCCTCGTGTGACCCCCCCACACATGGGGTAGTCATGGAAAGAATATAACACACACCCAACATTCTCCTACTTGGTTTTTCTTTCCACAAGAGAGCTTATTCATTGATCCATCCCTACAACGCCCATTGTTTCTCTACACCAAGATAACTTCTCAGTGATCACAGACTTTGTCAATGCATCTGCAGTATTCTTCAAAGTGTCCACCTTTATCAGCAACACCTTTTTTTTCCTCAACCATATCTCTCACAAAGTGATACTGGACACCAATGTGCTTTGTCTTTGAATGATAAGTAGGGTTCTTTACCAAGAAAAATTCACTTTGGCTATCCTGGTCTATCCTTATAGCTCGTTGTAATAACCTCATACTTGAACACAATCTCTGCAACCAAATTACTTCCTTTATTGCATGAGTGGATACCATGTATTATGCCTCTATAGTTGAAAGGGCCACTACAAACTATCTATTACTCATCCAACTAACTGCACCTCCAAATAGTTTAAACATATACCCACTTGTAGATCTTCTCTGATCCAAATCTCCAGCCCAGTCTGCATCAATAAAGTCACAGATATCTAAAACTTTGTCCAATCCTGGTCTTCTTTGGTAGCACAAACCATAATCATTAGTGCCACACAAATGCTTGAAAACCTGCTTCACTGATGTCCAATGCTCCTTCCCTGGTTTTGACATAAACCTGCTCAATACTCCCACTGCATGTGCAATGTTTGGTCTAGTACATACCACTGCATACATCAGGTTACTGATTGCACTTTCATATGGAACAGGGGACATGTCCTCTTCCTCTTCTTGTGTCTTGGGACACTATTCAATAGATAACTTTACACCTATGGGAATTGATTTGAAATGCGAAAATTAGATCGTCCTCTCTAAAAGTGCAAGTTTAAACTAATGGGCGATTGTCTTTTAAACAGAGATTTGAACCATGAATTGCATAAATGAGAAGTGAAAACAGAATATGAAGTCATCTTTAGACTTTAAAACATCATAATTAAATGATGCATAAGCAACAAAATAAAAGACGGAAACTCAACAAGAATTTTTCGACGAAGTTCGTCCCTCCTGGACTATGTCTACGGGTCCGCTTCAAAATGGGCGACCATTCTATTAAAAGAGCTTCAAGATTTTATTTACTTGTGTATTTACCAACTTATCTATGCTTGCGGGCATTGCTGGACACTTGTAGAAATAAATTCGTCAGTAATAGCTTTCTAGTGCCTGTCTCCATTCCTGAATTGGCCCAAGGATGGCCAAGAAATGCTCCAAAGAGCATCTGCAGACAAATGTCAAAACTCTGACCCTGAAGCTTATGTCGCCTGAAAACTGAAGCATAACCTCCTTCTTGAAAGGCTTCTACAATAGATAAAGACTTTATGAGCTCCGGACTGCCACTCTTCTTCTTCTCCTTTCCAAGACTTCTAAAGCCTGTCTTTACAGAAACTCTACTTTCTTCAAATTGTCTGTATAAAGGATGGACTTCCACCTTCTTTTATACTAAAATTCCAAACTAAATTTGGAATTTTTTTTAACAAATTATTTGTGGTCCAATTATAAATCTTGGTGCTTGATACATTATGAATTTATTTTCAACAAAATTTATCATAATTATCAATATAGCGCAAACTATCTCCTATAGTTTTTAATTGGCCAAAACTTAATTTGCAGTGCAATTACAAAATGTATGTGGTCTCGATGCATTTCTATGTTTAAAAACCATATAATATATGTCATAATGCATATTCAGGTTTTGGTTTTCAATGTATATTGGTGGTTCAAATTGGTTGGACCGACAGAAATACTCCGACGGTGACGACGTACCAAAACTCGTGGCATATACCTATACTAGGATTGCCACCTTTGCACTGATGGATCTGATGTGTTGACTGGGCATACATTACAAACCTACAAAGTGGCTTCCTAATGTCTTGCAAACCATGTCCAATGTCTGGCAGTCATATTAATCTTCGCATTGTTTGTGCTAACGTAGCCATCTCTCGTGGCATACCCTTCGCATAGTTGGCTTCACCGAATGGGTTGTCATGCAATCTCTTGAATCTACTAAATGGGTTTACGTATGCACCTTAGCTCCGTTGATCTCTTACTCATGCTACATACCTCCAGCAACTGAGTTGGATCCTGTGCCTTTGGCTATACCTTCATGGCATGGTAACTACCCTGTCGTGGCCTGAGTTCTTCACAATCCTCGACAGTGACAAGATGTGCAACAGATTTTAATGTGTGTGCTTTGTGGACAGGTTGTCATACCATTTCGATGGTCAACTCCGTGCCGAATGGACTGCCGTAACTGCCAATATATCCATACTCTGCGTGCCATGGACCTTCTCCACTGGTGACTTGACCTGCTCTATGTAATTATTGTGCCACATAACCGTCACATCTCTGGACTGCTACCTCGGCATCATTAACTCCATGCCACTAACATGACCCATAGCATGTGATCAACGATCTCGGTGATTAGGAACTCAAGACCAAGTGTTGAAAATTCTCAATTTTAAAGTGCTCAAAACTGGTTCGAACCTGAACGACCAGATAAAGCTCGTCCTCTTGATTCTGGTGCCGTGAACGGTTTGAAAAACAGTCTCTGTATGAGGAAGTTATGCCAAAAAGAAATATTGCCCAATAACACTGAAATTTTGAAGTTTTTCAAAAAAAATTAAAATAAAATATTCCTGGAATATTCCTATTGGGCAATCAATAGCAGGCTGCCATGTGGCCTGGACGACGTCAACAGGGATATGGGTTATGTTAAGAATTTGTTGCAAGTCCACGGAATTGAAACCTGTGAACTCCGAGTCACAAACCAAGCGCTTTACCATTGAACCACGTGAGAAAGTCTTGACAGAGCCGTGGAGTAATTTCATTTGAGTTTTAAAGTTTGGTTGGGCGGGGCCCGAAGGGGGCCAACCCCTAAGTGCCAGCTCCCATTTCATATGACCTAGCCTCGTAACCAAGGTCCTTAACCCTAAACCGCCAGCGCAACATATCAAACGGTTACCACCTTGTGTTATGGCAACGTGTTCACATTACCACGTTAAACGCGGAGTTAACAAACAGTTGACCACCAGTTTAAAGGTTATGGCGTGGAATCCTGTGCAGAACCGTCGAGCCTGAAATCTCGTTCACATGCATAATTATGACAAACGGATAACCGGCAGTCAGTTAGCGGCAGAATTGGTGGAGCGCCAAAATTGGCGGGCCCACCGTATTTGGTGGGCTTATCTGGACTCAACTAAAGTTAACTGGAGTTTTTTTAGGGGCAAATTCAATGAATGAGCCATAACTTTGGCTAGGAAAGTCCTTTTTGGATGAATTTATTTTTTATTTTGACTAATCAGATGATTCTGAAGCCATTGGCATAGGCTAAAGAGCAATCAGAGGTCATTTGCAGGTGTTTTTTTCTCCGTGAAAGTTCTAGGAGACACTAGGGCCCAATATTGTGGGAGCTGTATAGGGTTGCGAGTACCCATTGGATGAGAACCAATAGTCATTCCTGACTGATTTGAGCATTTTGAATCCATTTTTATAGTCCATTTCACCTGTTAAGGCTTGTATTTAGATGTATAACCATTTTGAGCTTTTAATCAAAACAAGGACATGCCCATTTGGGAGCTTTAGACCCAGCAGATGTAGCCTAGGAGGGGTGAACTGCTTCATCAACTTCTTTTTCATCTGTGGTTGAGTTATTTTTCTGAACAAATTTGTTTTAGTATGTTAAACAGAGAAATGAATCAATTATACTACACATGAAAGGGTCATAAATAACTAAACAATTCATTTTTTTTTCACTGCAAGACATGTACATCACTTAAATATGTATGTTTACTGATTTGAATACCTTGAAAAGCATTTACAAGTACTTTCATATTCAGATCACTCGGCTTGCAGTTTATATTTTATAGCGTTCTGCTCCAAACATCATTATACCATAACCATATGTTGTAACGTTGTAATATCTCTGCATTATGCACCATAGTTTTCACCATAGGTTTTTTGCATTAGGGTATATATGTTACATAATCATTACAACTATTACATGCTCCATTAGCACTTAGGCAATACATGTGCCCACCTTAGGTTTAACAAATGCGTCATAGTGTAATTGAACCATGCACTATTAGTAATTCAATATATTACTTTGGCCACCATAGCATTAGGATAGAATATATTTTAATGTAGTATTTTGACATCATTGAACATAATTTGACCCTTGTAACTTTCCAAATATAAATGTGCCAAAACATTAATCGACATTTGTGTCTTACCATCATTCTTTTGCAGGAACCTAGGAATTAATTTTGTGCCTTAAGGAACTCCGACAAGTCACATAGTCAACAAGACCTTCGACAATTCAACTTTGACGGATGCTTTCTCCATCACCAGGAAGCCAAACGGAAATCTAGAGACATCGTCAGAATTAGAGCATCAAACCCTTCATCCTGGCACTAGTTTCGCAGTCAATTGAGATAATCAAACTCTGCACAAGTCAATAACTACTTTTCCACCTAGGACCATCTTGGTCGTCAACATATGGTAAAATTCTGACTTGAATTACAAAATTCATTCTGGATCACACCTCCCGACAGAAAGAACTTTGGACCTCCAAAAATTTTATTACAAACATGGGTTAATGTAAAAACCATCTAAACTCTAGTTACAAACTTTGACTAGGCCTACCATCGCCAATTTACAAACTCACAGTTTATACATATGGCATATAATCTGCCTAGTTCAAATCTAGAGACTTGCATTCCTCGGCTCCAGGTGATTTTGTTGTCTCTTACTCTGTTGATGTTGATGTTGTCTCTCGAGGTAGCATTGGACATTTTCTCGTTGAATGCCCTTTCAGCTTGCAATGTCGACAAACTCATTCTCTGGAGTTTGTGCTAGTTGTATTTTTATTGGACTTTCCCGTACTTTGTCTAGATGTTGCAGAGTCCTTGTATGGCTGAAGTAAGATCTTCATGGGACGCTTCTTCACTTGCAGTGCTATATCATCTTTTCGTGGCTAACTTTTGATAGCACCTACTTTCTTGTTGAAAATTTTTTGCTTCCAACATTATTCTACACAATCTGAATTACTACCACAAAATGTACATGGTTAAATCCTCTTTATAAATTTTAACATTAAGTTTTGACTTGAGGACTCACCTTCTGAATCACTGCTTGATTGATTCTGTAGCTTACCTTTTCGGTCCTGCACCTTTTTTGGCACTAGGTCTGAATGTAGGGACCAACATCGATCTGCAATGTGACCTCCCTTCCCGCAGTAGTCACATATTGTTTTATCATAACCCAAACCTTCATGTTATGGCCATTCTTGCACAGATATCGATTGGAGCCTGCCTTGACCATGCTTTCTAAGACCTTGTCTTTCCTGGTAACCCATCTTCTGCATTAGTTTCATACCCATTCTTTTAGTATGCTTTTCAAATGCTCCAATCTCCTGATCACTAGAAGACTTGTTCTTCTCCAAGTCTTTTCTTGGTGAGACTGGTGCATAAGAGGTTTCTTTAGAAGGTGAGGAAAAGCTTATGATAGCTTCTTCTACCGACTGAGCTTTTGGAGTCGTGGATAATGATGAATTGTCTTCATCATCCAAATGAAGAGGTGAGGTTTCATTTTTCCCTTCAGTGGATGAGCTGTGAACTGAAGGACTATTTATCCTTCGACTCTTTTGGAAAACTTCAATCTCTGTCTGGAGTCTTTGCTTGTATTCCTCTATAGGTTTCACCATCCGTCGCAAAGCATCATTTCTCAAAGCCTCAATCTTTGTCTGGAATCTTTGCTTGTCTTCCTCCAGAGATTTCACCATCCACCGCAAAGCATCGTTCTCCCGCTTGAGCTGCCTGGAACTCTTTTCCATTCTTGCACCTAAAAGAGAGCCAACCTGCTCTGATACCAAAAAATGATCTGAAATGCAGAAATCAGATCGTCCTCTCTAAAAGTGCAAGACTAAAATGATGGGCGATTGTATTTTAAACGGAGCTTTGAACCATGAATTGCATAAATGATAAGTGCAAACAGAATATTAAGTCGTCTTTAGGCTTTAAAACATTTAAATGACGCATAAGCAGCGAAATAAAAGACGCAAACTCAATAAGGATTTGTTGATGGAGTTCATCCCTCCTGGACTACGTCTCCGGGTCTGCTTCAAATGGGTGACCGTTCTATTGAAAGAGATTCAAGAGTTTCTTTACATGTAGATTCACCAGTTGATCTTTGCTCGCAGACACTACTGGACACTTATAGAAAGAAATCTGTATGTAATAGATTTCCAGTGCTTGTCTCCCTTCCTGAATTGGCCCAAGGATGGCCAAGAAACGCTCCAAAGAGCATCTACAGACAAATGTCGAAACTATGACCCTGAAGCTTCTGTCGCCTGAAAATTGAAGCGTAACCTCCTTCTTGAAAGGCTTCTACAATAAAAAAGACTTAATGGACTCCGGACTGCCACTCTTCTTCTTCTCCTTTCCAAGATCTCGGAATTTACAGAAACTCTACATTCTTACTCTACATTCTTCAAATTGTCCGTATAAAGGATAGACTTCCACCTCCTTTTATACTAAAATCCCAAATTTGGAATGTTTTTTTAACCAATTCTTTGTAGTCCAATTATAAATATCGGTGCTTGATACATTATCAATTTAGTTTCAACAAACTTTATCATAATTATCAATATAGCGCAAACTATCTCCAATAGTTTTTAATTGGCCAAAACTTAATTTGCAACGCAATTACAAAATGTATGCAGTCTCGGTGCATTTCTATGTTTAAAAACCATATAATATATGTCATCACGCATATTCAGGTTTTGGTTTTTAATGTATATTGGTGGTGCAAATTGGTTGGACCGACGGCAATACTCCGACGGCAATATTGGTGGTGCATATGCCTATACCAGGACTGCCACCTTCGCGTCGATGGATCCGATGTGTTGACTGGGCATACATTACAAACCTGCAAAGTGGCTTCCCGATGGCTTGCAAACTGTGTCTAATGTCTAGCAGTGATATTGATCTCCGCACTATTTGTGCTGACGTAGCCATCTCTCGTGGCATACCCTTCGCACAGTTGGCTTCACCAAATGGGATGCCATGCAATCTCTTGAATCCGCTGAATGGGTTGACGTAGCCACCTTGGCTCCGTCGAGCTCTCAATTGTGCTACGTACCTCCGTCAGTTGAGCTGGATCCCGTGCCTTTGGCTATACCTCCGTGTCATGGTAACTACACTGTCGTGGCCTGAGTTGTTCGCAATCCCCGGCACTGACCAGATCTGCAACAGATTTGAATGTGTGTGCTTTGTGGACAGGTTGTCCTACCATTTCGGCGGTCAACAAAACCCATGGCACCTAAACCTCGCGCTGTGGCCGTGTATTGACTCCGTGCCGAATGGACTACCATAACTGTTGATATATCCATACTCTACGTGTCATGGACCTTCTACATCGGTGATTGGACCTGCTCTATGTAATTATCGTCCCACATAACCGTCACATCTTTGGACTGCTACCTCGGCATCGTTAACTCCGTGCCACTAACATGACCCATAGCATGTGATCAGTGGTCTCGGCCTGCGGTTTATATGTTATAACGTTCTGCTCCAAACATCGTTATACCATAACCATATGTTGTAATGTTGTAATATCTCCGCCTTATGCACCAACATAGGTTTTTCGCATTAGGGTATATATGTTACATAATTATTACAACAATTACATGTGCCATTAGCTCTTAGGCAATACATGTTCCCACCTTGGGTTTTGCAAATATGCCAGAGTGTAATTCAACCATGCACTATTAGTAATTCAATATATTACTTTGGCCACCATAGCATTAGGATAGAATACACATTAATGTAGTATTTTGACATCATTCAACATAATATGACCTTGGTAACTTGCCAAATATAAATGTGCCAAAACATTAATTAAAATATGTTTCTTACCATCATTTTTTTTTAGGAACCTAGGAATGAATTTTGTGACTGAAGGAACTGTGACAAGTCACATAGTCAACAAGGCCTTTTTCGACACTTCAACTTTGACGGCTGCTTTCTCCATCACTGGGAGGCCAAACGGAAATCCGGAGACATCGTCGGAATCAATGCGTCGAACCCTTTGCCCTGGAACTAGTTTTGCAGTGAATTGAGACAATCAAACTCTGCACAAGTCAAGAACAACTTTGCCACCTAGGACCATCTTGGTCATCAACATATGGTAAAATTCTGACTTGACTTACAAAATCCATTATGGGTTGGGAATAGGAACCTTCACCAATTTAATATCCTACATATTAAACCTCTACAATATTGTCTCGGCATACTTCCTCTGGTTTAATTAGAGTTTCCTCTTTTCCCGATCTTGTTTAATTTCCATGCCCGAAATATAGTTTGCAGCACCAAGGTCTTTCATGTCAAATTTGGAGGACAATTGGGTCTTCAATTCCTAGATAATTTCTTTGTTATTTCCAATCAGCAACATATCATCCACATACAAGACCAAATAAATAACACGATCACCAGTTAATTTAAAATGCACACTGTGATTTGTTTTTCTTCTGATGAAGCCAATTCCCTGTATATATGTATCAATTTCCTGTTACCACATCCTTGGTGATTGTTTTAACCCATACAGAGACATCGCGTGGGGTATTTGTGGAAAGAATATAACACACACCCAACACTTAAATTTCCACGTCAATAAGGAGGAGAATGCATTCAATACTTCAATTAATTCCAAGTTAGCATACACTGAAAGATTGATATCGCAAAAGTTACGAAACAAAATCCAACTTCATCTTCTGTACAACTCAAAGTTTTATCTCCTTTGCATGATTGGATTAAGCCATGGTTAACCCGGCTTTCATGGTTGGTATCTATGTTGATTTTTCCATTTCCACATAGACTCAACCTCATCTAATTTAACCTACAATTTGATGTGAAAGTCAATGGTGAAATTTAGGAGAAGTGTGCTTGGCCAAAATGTAATATGAAAACTTTTCTAAAAAGGTTCGTTTTCAAAAGGAAACATGTCAAAATGAATTATTGTTGGAGGTCTTTAATTATATCAAGTGAATTAATTGGTCACATATATGCATTTTGGGTTCTTGCTAAACATGTTATGAAAGGCTCCTAAACAAAGCATTGGTCATGTGCCATAAATCCTTGGGAAAGAGTGAAGCACTAAGAAGGGAGTGGACTTATTGCAACCCTCATCGCTCATTATGAATTTATCAATACAAATCTTGATAATGTCCTCTAAGAAGTTGCAAAGGTTGAGTGGGTCTGTTTGAGTGATCACTGGAATCTCTCCTAACTTTTGAAGCAAAAGAGAGAATTCTAGTAATGAGCATTATTACCCACCATTTTATGAGGGTCCTAAATGCACCTTCAGGAGGAAATTTGATTCCAAAGATTCAAAATTATGAATGGAATCGAGATATGCTCCAGAATTTCCACCAGATATCCAAGTTGAAGTTTGAGCTCGGTAATATGCTCAAAGGGTTATGCAAACTCAGCAAGTTAAAGACTAGTTTGTGGATATGGAGGCCATAGGCCAATGTGGCAGACACCACAATATGTCAACCGGAGGTCAAATTGCAATGTACTGAGGTGTAGGTAGTAGTGTTGGTTTTACATTAGGGCGTAGTCTAATTAAATCCCTTTATATTTTCATGAAGATGAAAGAAGTTGAAGGAAAACCTCCAATAAATACTAGCACTTTGAAAACTATGCTTAACATGGATTTCATGTTAAACAATGATGAAGTTGATAATAATACCACTCAATTATTTAATATTTTCATATGGAGATAGAATCTTGTGAAAGGTACTTTGGGTTTTGATTGGTTGTTTTGGGGACTATGCAAAACTATCTCTGATCATTGTGATGGATAAGACCTAGAAGAAGTTGAAGATTCAACTGCAAATCAATAAGGAACATGGCTTCTCCCATGAAAACGATATGTTATAGTCTAATGAAAACAGATATAACCAAAATGTTGATTCCATGGCAGTGAATGCTGGCACAACAAACACGAACTTTGTTAAATATGATTTTATTTTGTGTATTGAAACGAGGCATGAAATGTTCAAGAATTTGAAACAGTTATACATATCATATATCCCAGAGTTTGTTGGTTCCAAACTAAGGTCACCAATGATGCTTAAAATAACAAAGAAAGGAACATCCCTACCCTTGGAATAAACCATAATTTTAGTGAGGTATTGGTTATATATAAAGAGACTCGGTGTTGGAATAGATATAATGTTGACCTAATTAAGGATGCAAACCCAATATGTTCATGGATTCCTTACAGATATGCCTTGGAGAATCACCCAGTTTGGTGAGCTTTATTTGAATATGAAAGTTGATTCCTTTCACATGGTTGCATATTTTGTTAAACACCTAGCTTTGGAGGTTGGGCACTTGTTTTGAAGGCCTTTTTGTCCACCTTAGAATCCTTATATGTTGGATATGCATTTCTTGTGGACAACACATCTTTTGAGAAAGGACCCTCTTGGATATGTTGTGAAAATATGTGGTTTATGTCCTCCATTTTGGAGGTCATTTGGAAATTGTTATTTAAATTTTTTAATGAACCTACAATTTTTTGCGTCTTTACATAATCCAACACAAACTAGTTTTGGCTCAGGTTTGTCACTTCCCAATTTTGTTACCATGCACAACATCATTGTTCATTTTCAAGCTTTATGGAGTTGCAAGCTTACTTGTAAGATTTATAAATATGTGAGCATGGAGGTTTCCACAATAGAAATATGAAAACAAGTGTGTGTACATTAAGCCAAGAAACCATTCTTATTCAAATATAATTTCACACAATGGATGCTCTAATGACTTTTAAATTATAACACAAAGTATAATTTCAATTATTGTCCAAGCGAAATAGGTTTCCAAACAAGATCATAAGTAATACAAGAAGTAGAAGAACGCAACAATTGATTTGCAATACACCTAGAGATGAGTGGTTGCAAGGAATGAGCTTATAAATCTAAAGATAGCTACTAGGAACTGTGGTATTAAGAGGAGTACAAGACAAATTGGAGAAATGGGTTAGGCTTTTTTATGTTCCTTTTGTGATAGATCTCATTAGGTACAAGTGTTGAACTTGGGAGCTAAGATACCACTTGTAACACACCCCTTACCTAACTAAAGGTGGTTACCATACTAAACCAAGATTCAAGGTGTAATTATGAGAATGAATATTTTTTTGATACTATGTTCGATAAATGCATCATATTTTACTTAATGGTACAAATAATTACATCATGGGACAAAATATGCCCACTAGAAAATAGGGTAGCTCCCATTAAATAATAAAAATAAACTTAGTAATTTGAGGAAATGAACCTATGCCCACTAAAATGAGAGTCAACATCTTTATGGAAGGAGTTGACATTGACTTACACTAGGAAAGCCAACTCCTACTCAAATAGCCTCAAATCCCCTTGATTGATTGGGGAGGGTTCCTCATGAAATGTAGACTTACTCATATACAACCATATAAAGTTATTTTCATTCATGGATTATTGGGACAAAGTTACTTACAATAACAGAATATGGGTAGACCAACTTGATTTTTCTCACGTGTCTTCAATTTCACTTAAATACTTATTTTTGGCACTCTTATGCATTTACTATGTTAGTTTTCTAGGGCATAAGAAAGGGAAAAGTAAATAAGAAATGTGTGCAACACACTTAACAAGATTTAACTCGGCCTATTATTATGATGAATATAAATTTTAAGGGCTTATTTCCTAATTCAAAAATGTCAAAGATATATATAAACTAACTCTTTCATTTGTCCCACGGTTCCTATAGTGCACATGCCAAACCTATCTGCAAATATCGTTTGTTGCATATGGTTGGCCTTTGAATAGACTAAGCTTGTACTAGCATAACCGAAACATGACCTACAATTCACCACTATGTTTTTGTTTCTGAAGGTTGTTGCATTATTGATCTGACTATTGAACTATTAATGAGCGAATAAGTTTCAAGCTTTAGAGAAGTCATAGTATATATTATAATTTTGTCTTATTGATTGACTAATTTTTCTAGGAATGCCTATTGTATATTCTCCATAGAATAGGTTAATAATTCCTCTACAGTCCACCCCTTCATGGTCTAAATTCCAGACAACAAGATAGTTAAGTGGATTACTTACCTACAACAATTTCAGTTGGTAATTAAGCACAAAATAGAGAAAGCTAATGCAGTCGTTGGTTGGCTTAGTCAAACTCAATTTTCTCCAATTATTATATTATCAAGTATATATGATTATGAAATCATTATTTTCCTCAAATGTTTGAAAAATAAAATGATTTATGAATATGTCAACATCCCTAGACATGTGAGACAATTCACTATACAAGCTAGGAGATTTTTGTGTATTGCATTGACAAAATATTTTTAGTGATGCACACTAGAACAAGAAGTAGGCCACTTTGGAGTAGCTAAAACTATTATAGTAATGTAGGAGTATTTCTATTGGCCTTTAATTAAGTCAGTTGCGAATGTATATACCCAGTTTTGCATTGTTTATGCCACCACTAAGCTACCAAACCAATAACAATGTTTGTACACACCATTAGTTGTTCAAAATTGACCACGACAAACTATCTCCATCGGTTGGTTAAAATAAATATGATATCCCCAAGCATTAGCATTATGTAATCTTAACAGTGGTCGATAGATTATAAAACATGGCTATCCTCATACCTTACAAGAAGGAAAAAATTCCTAACATTCATCAAAACTCTTCTTCAAACACGTTTAGAAACCCCATGGTCTATTGAGTACAATCATCACTGCTTGTGACTCTAGATTTGGGGACATCTTCTAGAAGGCACTCTGGAAACTACTCAAGACATAGTTATCCATGTTGTCGAGATTCCATTGTTTGATAGATGGATAGAGTGAGATTTTCAATTACATAGTAGTATAATTGTGTCATATGTACAACCATAAACATCATGGAATATGGGATGTGAGTCTCCCATACATCTAGTTTAGCTACATATGTGCTTATCACAATTCCACAAGAAAGAGTGCTTTTGAGATTTGCTATGGATTTCAACCATCAACGCTTATCTCTTGGTTGAGTGGATTTTTTTATCAACATAGAGCATGAACGCTGAGAAATTGATAAAGCTGTCAAGTTCAAGGATAAGGCTTGTGAACGCTTATCTCTTGGTTGAGTGAATTTTTTTATCAACATAGAGCAGGAACACTGAGAAATTGATAAAACTCTCAAGTTCAAGGATAACGCTGGTGAGATCCATAACCATGTACAAAAGATGTTGTAAAGAGATAGTGAAAAATCCAAGGCTTGAAATAACAAGCATCATATTCCTTATTCTTCCAAAGTGGGGATCAAGTTTCTTTTAAAATGATTTTTTTTTGGCGATCGAGGAGCTCGCTGAGAAGGATGGATCAGTTTTCTATGTGCAAATATTTTTCGATTGTCAACGGTAATCTCCAAGCAATTTTCACTGCCCTGGGTGTATTTAAAAAAGGAGATTTGTGTCTATGCCAAGAGTATGGCACAGATCTTATCTGCACGAAGAATTTTTCGGAGTGGATTGTCACGTGCAAGGGGTATCACACCATCTACATAGGGTCACAACTTACCTCTAAAGCCCTCAATGGTAACAAATTAGAGGACCAACTTCTCGGTCGAAGGTATGGTTTGGAGAAAAATGACCCTCGGCCTTTTCTGGTCAGGCTTTGGACAACGGCGTTTGCAACCAAGTCTTCACAAAGAAAATCGATGGTTTAGAGAGCATTGAAATTAAACGGAATAAAGATGTTTTGTAATTTTGTAGAGATCTAAAGGTATGGATCTTCCCATGAGTCACGTTCGGATGAATGATGGATTTTTGGATGTAGCTTAGTCAAACAACTCTATAGATCTGTCATAGAAATAATGGAAAACACCAAACCCATATAATACTTTAATGGATCTAGCAGATCATCCTACAGATCTGGAAGATTTTTCTCATATCCTTTCTAAAGTGCGAAAACTGGAGGTTATCTCTCAAAAAAAATATGGTTGTGAAAATTTTCCATTAGATCTAGACATGGAAGTACCTTTCCAAATTTTTGTAAAAACCCCATATGGGAAATCAGTGTCCCTAAGGGCTAGTGTAGAGGATTTGGTACAAGATATGAAGGAGAAGGTTTAGGAAAATTTGGGAACCCTGCAAAAGTCACAAAGCATGATCTATGTGGGGAAATCTTTGCAAGATGCTCTCTGAGTGCAAGAATATGGTATCAAAGGGGATTCATCTATCATCTTTCCCTTGATTAAGATTTGCCAAGGGATCAATCTTGTTTCAAGGAAGTCATCAAAAGAAAAGATGAAACAAAACAAACAAACAAAAAATCTGATCAAATTCTAAATGTTCTAGGCCCCTACATCGTGGAATAGATGAATCACACTCTAGAATTGGCGGTCGAACTTTTGGAGGTAAATTAAATTGGCACATATTTCCAATCACATGCAGTTATATGTAAATTTAATGGTTTCTTCCCAAATATAGTGCATTTATTTCAGTTGATTTTTTCTACTTGGACGCCAAAGTGTGATATTCACTTATGCTCCAGGGGATTTTTCATTGTAAAATTTGAAACATTGTAGGACAAGGACCTCGCCATAAAGGAGGGCCCATGGTTTTGGCGTAATGCGGGTCTTTTCATAACCCCATGGTTCCCAAGATTTGACTCCAGTACAATGGCAGTTTCCAAAATTTCGGTATGGGTCAGATTGCATAATCTTCCTCTTCATTTTTGATATCATAAAGTATTAGGAGGAATTAAGAATACACTGGGGAAGTCTTTCAAGACATAAATTAACAAAATTTTGAGGGAATTTGTTAGGTCCTTATAACACTAGTGTAGCCCCCTTATTGTTATTGTTAGTTTATCCGCCTTATTTTTATTGTTAATGTAGCCCCCATAGTGTTATTGTTGTGCCCCATAGAAGCCAACTATTGTTATTCTTATGCCCTTACACTATTATTGTTATGTAGGCTCTGATTATATTGTGACCCCTTAGACTCTTATATAGATAAAGGACGTCTTGTCATTTGTATCATCCAAGAATTGATTATTTATGTGATGTAAAGAAGGTTTCCCCCTTAAAGAGGTTAATTCTCAAGTCGTTGATCTATATTTTCTTCTATTTTTTATCTAGTTGCATAACATTTGGTATTAGAGCTTTGGATTCTAGGGTTTCGCTGCTTCAAACAGGTCATCTTGGAATTGTCACTATAAATCTTTTTCTAAAAGGCTTCAAAAGCTAAAATTTCAATTACATAGAGAATAAATATTGATGAACTTCATGTAAAAATTTCATATCATGGTTTGCTATATTTTTTGAGATATGGTCTAAAGAAATTAAGGATTTTGTAGGATCCATAATTCATTCTCAAACAGGGAACCTAGGAAAAATCGTCATAACTTTCTCTCTGAGCATCATATTTCAATTTCGTAAAAAATTATTGAAATTACATTTATTGTAGTTTTTTGTATATAATTTTCAAGGTTGAAGGTTGAAACAATGACACGTGGAATTCCAAATAAGTTAGATCTACTAAACCAATCTATAATTATGTCATCATGGGATATTGGACACAAGCTTTCCTTGAAGAACCCAATCTGGGTCTGACTTATTCAATTGGAAAGAAGACTTGGAGAAATATGACTAGAAGAAAGTTCAAACCTCAGAGATCCAAAATTATAGAGATAATCGTTTCAATATCGAGCTCCTAAAAAGCAAGAAAAATGTGTGTATTACTTTTAATTTTTTCACTTTTGTTTGAAAAATCAGTTTGAAGTGATTCAAAGGATATAGTGAAGCATAGATATAATTGGTTTATTCCAAAATTTCTCGAAACAAAAAATGGACACACCTAGTAAGAAACCAAAAATATCTATTATGACTCATGAAGAAGAGAAAGAAATGCAACATGATATATCAAAATTACAAAACCAAGTGCAACAAATTTCGCTCTCGCAAAGAGTAACCAAAAATGAACTAGAAGCTAATATGGATGGTTTAGAAGCGAAAATAAAAGGAAACGAGGAAGTCTTGAAGGATGGTTTAAAATCATATATGAAAGTTTTTAAAGTAGACATGGAAGTCAATGAATGTCAAATTGGAAAGGTTGACAAAGTTGCTACAAGAAAGGCTTCCGAGTGGTGACAAGGTAATCCATGAAAATAATGATGAGGATAAAAGGAATATGAATTATGATTTTAGATAATATAATGTTGGGTTTAAGAACCACCCCATTCCAAAGATCGACATGAAGAAATTTTATGGCAAGGATCTAGTAACATGGATACTACGGATGGAGCAATTATTTGTTCTACATAATGTGTCACACACACAAAAGGTATGCATTGCATCTTTATATTTATAACAAAATCAGTTTGTGTGGTATAGATGGCTTTGTTCTCGTAATTCAATTGTCACTTGGACAAATTTTGCAAAATAATTGGTAGCACGTTATGAGGATACAAAGAGAAATATTGTCTTTAGCCAATTGATTAATCTCAAACAAAAGGGTTCAATGGCAGAGTACATTGAGAACTTCCAAATATTGAATATCAAGGTAAATGATATTCTATAGGAGCGTAGGATTAATGTCTTCATAGGGACTTTAAATGATAACATCCAACATGAAGTTCACCTTTGGGTATCTGATTCATTGGAGAAAGCATTCAAAGTGGAAAGAAAAGTTAAAAGCAAAATTATGGCAACAAGGAAGTCTACCACTCACAACTATAAAAATGGAAGCTTTATTGCTCCTAGTGTCCCACAACCTACAGGGTTGACACCACAACAACTGGAAGAAAAAAGAATAAAAGGGCTATGTTACAGTTGTGTTAGCAAATACACTAAGATTTATAAGTGTGCTAAGAAGAAATTATTTTACATAGATTTTGAATAGGAGAAGAGAAGGAAAAAGAAACGTCAAAAAGAGAGGATATACACTAGAAACCAACCCCAAAGAAAAAATAAATGAATCCGACCATACCTTGTAATTCATTGTCAAGAATTACCACTCCTAAAACTCTCAAGGTAGAAAGACATATCAAGAAAAAAAGGGTAATAGTGTTGATTGATTTTGGCAGTACCAATAATTTTATTCATTGTAAGATAGCCAAGGAATTGAATTGTTTTCTATATCCAGCAGTAAAGTTTCAAGTGATGGTTACAAATGTAGGAACTATAAATTACTCATGGAAGTGTCATAATATCAATCTAACCATGGGGTAATATGTATTGAATAGTTCAATGCTTTTTATTTCAATGGGTGGTGTTGATGTTGTATTAGGAGTCCAATGGTTACAATCTTTGGGGATGATAACTTTTAATTTTTGAGAATCTTCCTTGAAATTTTCTTGGGAAGGAAAGGAAATTGAATTAAGGAGCATTGCAGGAAAACTGGGGAAGATAATCATCTCTAATGGCGTGACAAATCTTTTAAAGATAGAACAACAAGGCATAATTGCACAATTATGCTATCCAGATGTTCAAACATCAAAATCATCCATTTCTCCATATCTCCAAAGAATCTTAGATAATCATTAAAAAGTATTTGAGACTCTCAAATGCCCCCCACCTATTCATGATCATGATCATGCTATTCACTTGATTCCAGGAGGCGTTCCTCCAAACATCAAGCCTTACAGATATCCCTGTGCCCAAAAGAGTGAAATTGAACATATGGTTGCAGGAATGCTAGAGGTTAGTATAATTCAACCTAGCCAAGTTATTTCTATGCTTTGGTAGTATTGGTGCACAAGAAGGATGGATCATGGCGTATGTTTCTAGATTATAGGGAGATCAACAAGTTCACTATTAAAGATAAATTCTCGTTCTTATCATTGATGAATTGTTGGATGAATTACATAGAGCAATTTACTTCACCAAGCTAGATCTTCGTTCAGGATATCATCAAATTAGAATAAAGGCTGAAGACAATCTGAAAACAAAATTCAAAAATAATGAAGGTCATTATAAATTATGGTCATGCCTTTTGGCCTTACTAATGCACCTTCTACATTTCAAGGTTTGATGAATTAAATTTTCAAACACTTCCTTAGAAAATTTGTGTTGGTATTTTTCGATGACATGTTAATCTACAACAAGTCTTGTAAGGATCATGTCCAACATGTTAACATGGTGCTCAAACTATTGAAAGGGGAACAATTATATGAAAAAACCTCCAAATGTTTCTTTGGAGTACAGGAGGGTGAATATTTGGGTCATATTTTATCTCATGAGAGTGTTGAGGTAGACCCTAATAAAATTAAAGCCATTAAGGAATGGAAAATCCTCACAACCCTAAAGCATCTTTGAGCATTTCTTTGGTTGACAAAATATTATGACAAGTTTGTTAAGAATTATGGGAGAATAGCAGCATCTCTAACAACATTACTTGAGAAAAAAATATATAATAATAATAATAATAATGCATTTTCTTGGACTCCATAAGCAACTAAGGCCTTTGAACATCTTAAAGAGGCAATGCATCAAGCACCGGTCTTAGCTACACTAGACTTCACAAAAACCTTTATTATGGAATGTGATGCCTCAGAAAATGGAATTGGTGTTGTTTTGAATGAAAGAAGGAAGGCCCATTACTTTTGAAAGTTGTCCAATCAGGGGAAAGAGTTTACACAAACCTATTTATGAGAAAGAAATTTTGGAAACACTAGATGCACTAAAACAATGGTGACCTTACCTAATGGGAAGACACTTCAAGGTAAAAACAAATCATGATAATCTTAAATAATTTTTGGAACAAATATTATCTTTAGAAGAGCAGCAAAAATGAGTCACAAAGATGTTGGGTTATGAATTTGAAATTATCTACAAAAAAGGGGAAGAAAAATGTTGTTGCAAATGCACTCTATAGAAAGGATGAGGATCTGGAAGCATTTCTTTGTGTCGTGTCTATTATCCAACCTGATTGGAAAACTGAAGTAAGGAATAAATGGAAAAATGATGAATAGGTGTGGACACTCATTCAAAAGTAACAACAAGATCCTAGTACATCTAATACATTTACTTGGAATAATTATTCATTGTGGTACAAATATTCCTTATATCTATGTAAGAATTCTCAACTCAAACAAAAGATTCTTTTGGAATTGCACACGCCCCTTTTAAGAGGGCGCTCAGGATTTTTAAAAACTTACCATAAGGTCAAGAAGGAATTTTTTAAGGATGGTCTTAAATATGATATTTAGAAGTTTGTGACAGAAAGTTTGGTTTGCCAACAAAATAAAGTTGAGACAATTAAGGTCCTGAGTCTGTTACAACCTTTATCCATTCCAAGTCAGCGTTGGGAAAAGGTCTTAATGCATTCTATCATAGGTTTACCCAAGTCCGAAGGAAAGAGTGTCATCATGGTGGTATTTGATAGACTTACCAAGTATGCACACTTTTGTGCATTAACTCATCCTTTTAAAGCAAGTATTTATGGAAACAATACAAAAGCTACATGGAGACCCAAAGATTATTATAAGTGGCAGAAATCTCATTTTCACTGGAAATTTTTGTACGAAATTATTTTCTTTTTTTGTACTCAATTAGCTCATAGCTCATTTTATCATCCTCAATCTAACAAGAAAACTGAGATAGTGACCAAATGTTTGGAAGGATATATTCGTTGTTTTGTATCCAATAAACAAATACAATGGGTCAAGTGGTTACCTTTAGTTGAATGGTGGTATAATACTTCCTTCCATACTACTACAAAAATGACACCATTTATGGCACTTAATGGATATCATCCACCGTTTGTCACAATATATTTAAGAGAAAATTCTGAAGTTCAAGCGGTGGAAGATCACATCGAGCATTGACAACAAGTTCTCCAACTCTTAAAGTATAACCTCACTCTATCGCAAAATCGAATGAAACAAGTAGATCAACATCACAGTGAAATAAGTTTTGACATAGGCGACTGGGTATTTTCCATATATACCCAAAATAAATCCATGTAACCCTTCCTTGCACACCCATTGAACTAGGAATTAAATGATTCGATGATTCTAAGGTAGAAATGTAGGAGGCAAATAGGTTGCTTAATGGTACCAAGTAGTTAAAACCCATATGTTGTGCAACAATGACCATGCTCACTAACTTAAATCAACAAAGGGTAATAGTGTTTAAAGCCATTCACTATGAAAAAACATACTCCAAATCCCTAAATTTAGTAAAGTTCCACTAAGCCTAACTTCAAGTGAGCTCTACACTCACTTGATTATGGTGTGATTATTTTCACAAATCTAGAGTTTCAAAACCATTTAAAGCCTCACTCTACACTCAAAACATCAATTACAAGTACTACACAACTTATATTTTAATGGTATTTTTGCTACATTTACCCTAACATGCTACATATCAAACAAATTTTACACATTAATATAAATAGATAACATATTGTAATAAATTTAATGATAATAATAATAATAATATATCAAACAAATTTAATACATCAATAAATATAATTGTTATAGGTCAAATGGGTTTATTTCAGGTAGTTGAGTGGAATGTTTGTTATCTTCCATGTTGGACACCTAATCCTCAATGGGTTAGTGTGGAAGCCGAATAGACAAAATGAGTTCAAGAGACCTTGAAATGTGGAACCCAACGGTCAAACCTCATACTATAAATGTATATCACTGGTTAATAAAAATGTATTCTCATGTTTTATCTTTCAGATTATGTCGCTGCCATGTGTGTGTCTAGCATGGTATCAGAGCAGCGGGCATATTCCTGCCCTGCATAATTACTTTGAGCCATTTGTTTTATGGTCTTTCTGTGCATAAAATAAATCGTTCTAACAGGTCTGTGGATTCTCTGTCTACCTCTCTACTCCTCTGTTTTATTTATGCAATAGAAACATTGGTAATTTCGTTGCAGTTACTCTCTGCGCACTTAAGAAATACCAACACTAACCCTTGCCAAACCTGCACTCCATACATTCTCCAACAGCCAATTTATGTCCTCACTCTGAACTTGTTGATGCCTGAGCATGTTTTCTTCCTCGAACCTCTCACGGGACCAATACTGGGCATCCAACGTAGTCTACTAATTTCCAAAGGAGTGTTACCTACATAAATAATGTGAGTTCAATGAATTTTGTAACGGAGAAGCAGCACAATTGCCCAGATGTTGATATGAGAGGAAAATATTAGACGGGCAGTAGCAGCTCTGTGTATGAGCAGAGATTTGTTTCAGAAAAAAATGCATCGATTGGAATAAAATAATGAGCTATTTCCGACTAAACAGCAACGGCTTGCTACTAGGCAGTCTACTGCAATTGTGGTTGCGATACTGCGTACATTTTTATGGCCTTGCAACCGCTAAATTTAAAATCCCTATCGAGCTATAATGACACTACGATATAAGCCAAAAACCCACGCGGTGCATTGAATCCCATTTGTTTGTTAATCTCCTCAAAAGCTTCCTTTCCTCCTCGTGCGCATTCATCTTCTCCACTTGTAGCATAGATGTAGATTTTATATTGTCAGCGTGCTTTCCGAATCCTGTCTCCGAGATGCCAGAGATGCCATTGATGGCATCAACATATCGTTGCTTGGCGTTCCACTTATCATTCATTTCATCAAAATGGCTGAGATCATAATCAGCTGTGGAAAATAGAAAGATGCTGAGCCTTGAAGAACCTTCGCCACCCTCAAGCCTGGCATACTCTTCCATCATATTCTCAAGGTCCACGTCACAAGACACATAAACCAAGGCATCAAGATCCTCGTTTGGTAATTGATACTTGAGAATCAGATCTTGGCCATAAGCATCTGTCAGCTTCTGCACAAGCTCTGCATAAGTAATACCTTTATTCATTGTAATGATCTGCATCTCTCCACCCACATATCTAAGCCTCCCATCACTAAGGCTCGGAAGAATTTTACCACCAAAGCTACACATAAGCTTCACCTTTCCCATCGGTTGATATTCTGCAATCCTCTTAAGGAATCTTTACATGCCTGAGAATAACTACTCCCAGCCTCCAAATTATAGCCAATTCTCTCCGCAATCGGTATCATGCCTTCTCGAGTAATAGCACCTGAATGACAGGCTCTGACATGGCATTTGTCTTAAAAGATAATAGCTTTGAGGTTAGTAAATGAAAGGCGAGGGCCTACTTCAACTAATATAGTTGAGTCAGTCCTCCATTACTATGACCGCTTTGAGGGATTCTGCTCGAGCTTGTCTATTGAGGGAATGAGCATGGCCTATGGCAACATATCTGCCGAGGACGTAATCATACAAATCGATTTTCTAAAGATTGCACGGGCTCCTGCATTTCTCGGAAGCAATTATTGAAGATTTGTATAAAGTCTACGAGAGAGGAAGATCCTATGAAAGTTGTCAAATCGCTTCATCAATCCATACAGCGTTTCATAGTCATTGATTGTGTTTGTCTTTGACCCCAACAGATGTCAAGGCCAAAGGCAGAAATTTATGCACTATTTTGATAATTGTTGTTTTGGTATATATATATATATATATATATATATATATATATATATATATATATATATATATATATATATATATGCTATTTTCATAACTGTTGTTTTGACATATATATGTTGCTCAGCTTTGGCACACCACAGCGAGCAATTTGTAGTTTATGAGATTATGTACAGCTCTTTCTCTGGCGATCTGTAATCCCACAACTGCAGTTGTTCCACATGCTATCATCAATGGTTACAAAAATGTATTAGCAATCGCTATTGAACTTGACTATTCTTTTCCATTGGCCGAGAAAGTGAAGGAGTATTTGAAAGATCCAATTCAATTTAAAGTTGTTGCTTGTTCAATTTACTTGTTCATGTTGTGCAGTTTGGACATAAATTTATATGCAACAAACAAATTTGTTTTTCTCAACAAGTTCTAATGAGAAGGTTGCTTTAATTTTTGAGGTGATATCAGTGTTATATGCACCAGATTGTCTGTTATTTGCTTGCAACAACAATTCAGATTTATGAGTGTTTTGCTGCTTGTTTTCAGCATTGCAATACAGTAAAGGACAAACACATGTATAAATTCTAGCATGTGCTAACTTGAAGTGCTTTCAATTTCCTTCAAATACTCTAAATATGAAGCCATTAAATTGAGGAAGGGAATTATTTCGAAGGAGACAAGATTGTTTTATATCAACCCTATTGCAAGTGTCTGCATATTTCTTTCTAGAGAATTCAAGTGCTTAAAATTGTTGTTATTATTCTGCATTTTTCTTGGCACCCTTGAACTGGAGAAAATGGGGAAAGCTTATGAAGTATTAGAGTTTTTGAAAATTCCGATATAGTCTACTACTAATGACACAGTAAAAAACAACAAATCCTCTCTCGTTGACATTAGAATTTGTCTGCAAAATGCACAAGAGAAAATAGAATTTTTGGAGCTTGAATCTCAACTTCAACAAAAAGAATTAAAACATAGGAGTCATCATTCTGAACCTACTTCTGTTCAGAACATTAAAAAAGACTCCATAAGAAGCAAGTTCATTCTAATCCAGTGCCCAATAAAGCAACAGTTGTACATGTAGAAGCAGAAGTTCAGTTTGCACTTCCCAAGCCCATCATCATACCTTGGGAACAACTTGTCCAAAACAAGCACAGAACTGGTCTTGATATGAAAAGGATATGTCCTTTCATATTCCAGACTACTCAAAACCCATTCAGTTTAAGAGTGTTGGATTCCTCCATGACAGTTCACCTCCATCTGTTCCAGATTCTACTCAGCAACAACAACAGATTATGAAATGCCAACACTATGACCGAGTTGGTCATTTGAAAGATCACTGTTTTGATCTTCATCTACGTAAGCACTGTCATAAAACCACCCATTCTTCACACAGATGCTTCAGAAACAAATGTCCTACAAGAACAAAGATTCATCTTGGATGGATTGCTTCTTGGCAATGGGCATCAACAGCCAAGAAGATATTCCAATCACATGTCAGAACTTGTTCCAGAGTATTGAACAGTCTTGCAGTTGAGTTTTCTCCATCATCTCACCTTGTATCTGACAAGGGGGGAAATGATGGTCATCAATAAGCTTTAAAGTCACATCAAGCGAGCCTAAAACAAAGATGCCCCTGCGCATGCCTTCAGTTGGTAATCTAGGACACTTCCTCTAGCAGAAGACTTCAGCTTCTTGCCAGTTTTGGAAGAGTTCCAGGAATTGCATTAAGCATTCAAGAGTTGTTGGTCATCCTTAAACCATCACAGGTTGAGACTTCCCTTTTCAAGTTGAAGTTCTCCCTTTTATGTGGAATGAGACCTCCCTTTCATGGTTGAAGGTTTCCCTCTTCAAAACAATAGGAGCACTTCCTCTAGCAGAAGACTTCAGCTTCTTGCCAGTTTTGGAAGAGTTTCGGGAATTGCACTAAGCATTCCAGTGTTGGTGGTCATCCTTAAACCACCACCCTTTATACCAACATATCAAAGAGCACATTCAGCGTAGTGCTGCCATGCATTTTTGCACATTTTGTATTACAACTCTCTTCTTGGACTCATACATAACCCTTCGGATTAAGGGGGGGAATGTTGGACACCTAATTCCAATGGGTTAGTGTGGACGCCGAAAAGACAAAAGGAGTCCAAGAGACCTTGGGATGTGGAATCCAATGGTCAAACCATGTACTATAAATGTATATCACTTGTTAATAAAAATGTATTCTCATGTTTTATCTTTCAGATTATGTTGATACCATGTGTGTGTCTAACATTCCACACCCAAGTTCAAATCCCTGTTAGTGACATGACAAGTTCTAATGTCTTGATACATATTATATTGATGTATTGGTTTTGAGCCTTATGAACTCTGAAGTACATATACTTGTGGTTCGACCTGGTACCAACAACCTCACTCTCATTGATCCGAATTGGATCCTTGAAAATTATCAGAGTTTTGTGACTATTTCGAATCATGACAAACTTCATAAACTTGTGAACAAAAAGCTATCAGGAAGGACCTCTGGACAGTGGCAATTTGTAACCAACACGGAACAACAAGGACCTCGGTCAAAGCGCGTTGACCGTTGGCCCATGGAGAATGCGTAGTGGCGCAAACTAGCAATTGGGAAATCCAGATCAGAAAACAAAGGCTATTTCTGATGCACGCATCGCTGGGAAAAACCCCTCGAAATGGAAAATCCCCGAGCGCTTAGTCACAAGGAAACCGAAAAACCATGGGAAAAGCGCTGAAACGACAGCCGGGTCCCGCGCTCCAAATCCGGCGGTATATCGGAGGCGTTTCGGGCGGTAAGCGGGTTTGTCAAGAGAACAAGCAATTCCATACGTTGGGTGACGCATGTCCGGCAAATGAGAGAGAAAACCGCTCTCATCGCAGGCTAACGTTCGAGCAAGTCAACTGCGCAATAAGAGCGATAACCGTAGGATCTGGGGGTCCCGGATCTAACGGAGGAGCTTAAACCCGATGGGAGACTGGATTTGGAGGGAGAAATAAGCTACGGCGCATAAAGGTTTGAAGTCCAATTTGACCGCTGTGCTGAAGGATGAATCATTTCACACAGTAACCGAAATAACGAACCGTCGAGGAAGAGTTGGCACTCAGTTCATGAGAGGACAAGTGGCCACCTCCTGGTGAAATGTTACACAGTAGCGATGACGCAGAAGCAGGGAATTCCAAGCGAACAGTAGCAGGCGATCCGAAGAGATGGAAGAAGAAGCGAACAGTGACGGATTCGCTTTAAGCCCTGAACAGAAAAAGAACAAAAAACAGAGAAGAAGGAGATAGTGAGACAGAGAGAGACAAAAATAGAGAGCGAAGCAAGTAGCAAAGAACAAAAAACCGAGCTGACCTGCAGAGCTAAGGAAGCGTCGAGCAGACAGAACCAGGGTTGAGAGGTTCAAGCAATCCCTGAGAGGATATCTGTCGGGAACCGAGTACCAAGCTGGACTCATCCCATTAAGACCAGTTGAGGTCGAGACTTAGTAAGGGGGAGCCTGTGCACTCTAATGGCTTGGAGAATCCAAGTACCACCCTACTAAGCATCATCTGTTTCAGGAGACACAAATTGAGCTCCTCATTGTAAAAACTCTGCTTAAAGACGCGATGAAGAAAGCCACCACTGAAAGCTAGACCGAAGACGTGCCCATAAGGATTGGGTTTTACATTTTCTTGTTGTGTTTTCTCTTACTGTTTCCGAGTGTCTGTGTATTTTGCAATCTTATCGATCTGTTGCCGAAGATAACATAGACACGCACCAGCACATGAGTCTGTAATACCTTCATTAATTAATTAACTAAGATCACTCACAAATGATTTTCAAATCAAGTGGTATTAGAGCCCTAGGTTGTTAAGGTTAGACAAGCTTGTGCTGGATTTAGCTGTTGAATGCTAACTAGATCAAAGCTCAAATTGGGAAAAGGAGAGTTGGTCGAAAATTGGAAGAGTCTATCCTCAGAAGACAATGTCAAAGGAAGGTTCTATGGGGCAGACCCTCAATTCATAGATAGTTTCCTAGCCATAAGGTCCATGGTAGAAGAAATGTATAAGGATTTTAGAAAACACAATGATGAAGATTCATCGGGCTCCAAACAAGACAAAGAAGAAGATGAGTCTCTCCTCCATGACCACTCCAAAGGCAAAGGGAAAGAGAAACGCTTTCTCACACCTCCTAATAGCCCTGAACATAAAAAGAAGACGTCTCTGATTAAACTAGATGTTAAATTTGATTTACCAATATATGATGAAGAATTGAATGCAGAAAAGTTGGACAATTGGATTAAACAAATTGATGTTTATTGCATAGTGCATAGTGCAGACTATTGATTCACACAAGAACAAGATTCAGCTGGCAAGCCTATGCCTTGGAGGCACTAACTTGGTTTGGTGGGAAGGCAGGACCCAAGTTGACATGAAAAGACATGGTAAGACTATTTCTGTCTGGAGTGAATTTGTTTCTGTAATCAAAAAGCAGTGCTATCCATTGGCCTACATGCAGCAAGCCATGATGAGCTGGCAAACTCTTTGACAGTTGAAAAGGCAAAGTGTACAAGGTTACACCCAAGAATTTAGAAAGAGAGCATTGATTCTAGGAATCTCATTAGACTCACCTGAGACTCTGTTGAAGTACATTGGTGGTCTACACAGCTATATGAGGCACACTATCCCATGTTTAATCCCACTAGTATAGATGAGGTATATGTTCAAACTACACATCTAGAAACTAGAGGAAAAAATGGAATTCCAGAAGTTGGGGGATCATCCCAACCCACTACAAGCAAGAATAAGAAGAAAAGAAAACAGAAATGGAAAGCAAGGAAGGCCAACACTGCACAGAAAACCAAGTCTTCATGCACTTACTGTAAAAAGGATGGGCATGATGATGAGCACTGTTGGATTATGCATCCGGAGCTGAGACCTTAGAAGTTCGAGGGTAAGAAAAAAAAATTGTTGTAGCTATTCAAAAAGATATGGGGTCGGACTCAGGAGATGAAACAACCATTGCATCCACAGGTATAAAAGGTTGTCCGCTTTAGAGAATGCAAAAATCAAGAAGCAGGTGCAGGAGTTGCTCGAGAAGGGATTCATTAGACCTAGCACATCACCATGTGGGTCACCAATCGTTTTGATGACAAAAAAAAATGGCTCATGGAGAATGTGCATTGATTACCGAGCACTGAATAAGATAACAATAAAAAATCATTATCCCCTTCCTCACATAGATGATCTGTTAGATCAATTGAAAGAAACTTTTTATTTTTCCAAGTTAGCCTTGCATAGTGGATATCATGAGGTCAGAGTTGCAGAACAAAATGCATGGATGACTGCGTTCACGCAGGGGTTGTATGAGTGGCTAGATATGCCTTTTGGTTTAACTAATGCTCCTACTACTTTCATGAGATTAATAAATGATGTACTCAGACCTTTTCTTGATGATTTTGTTATTGTGTATCTAGATGACATTCTGATATTTAGCAAAACATGGGAAGAACAGTTAAAGCATGTTACGCAGACACTAAATGTTTTGAAAAGAGAAAAACTTTATGTTAAACTCTCAAAATGTGAATTTGGAAAAACATTTTTGAATTATTTGGGCATATAATAAGGGGTGGTGAATTGAAGATAGATCCCTTAAGGTGGCAGACATTGTAAAGTGGCCTAAACCCAAATCTGCTACAGAAGTTAGGAGCTTCTTAGGAGCAGCACAATATTGGAGAAAGTTCATTTCTAACTTTCCCTTAATTGTAGCTCCCTTACATGTTTTAACAGAATTGAACAAGATGTTTTAGTGGGGAGGCAAACAGCAAAAAGCCTTCGACACCTTGAAAGAAAAGATTAGTACAGCACCAGTACTAGCACTGTCTGATCTTCAAAGACCGTTTGAGATCCAAACAGATGCCAGTGACTATGCCATGGGAGCAGTGTTGACACAGCACGGAAAACCCATATGCTATCATTCTGAGACATTTAATTCTGCAGTAGTTAACTATCCTACATATGATAAAGAATTGTATGCATTAGTACGAAGTGTGAAAAAGTGAAAACATTACGTAATGGGAAAAGAGACAGTAATACATATTGATCATCAACCACTTCAATATCTACACTCCCAAACTAAGTTGTAGCAATCAAGACACTATAGATGGATGGGTTTTCTACAACAGTTTCATTTAATCATCAAATATAAAAAGGGCATACACAATAAAGTTGCAGATATGTTATCTAGACCCATTATAAATGCATTTTCTATACTTAAGCATAATTTTATGTTACATGAGAGCTACATTGAACAATATGCGATATAGACTTTAAAGATGTATATGCAACTTTAAATCAAGGCAAATGAGTGGAAGATTTGGATTATCATGTAAAGGACCGACTCTTATATCATTGTGGGAAGTTATGCATTCCACAAACTGAAAGAGTAAAGATAATTCAAGAAGCACACACTTCTCTAATATTATGTCACTTTGGGGTAAGTAAAATAGTTGCACAGTTGCAAAGATTTTGTTATTGGCCAAGAATGAACGAGACAGTTTCTAGATATGTAAGAGGGTGTACTATGTGTGCTAAAAGCAAGCCCAGCAATAGAAAACTAGGCTTGTACACTCCATTACCAGTTCTTTCTCATCCTTGGGAAAGTGTTTCCATGGATTTTGTTGGAGGACTGCCTAAATCTAAGAAAGGTCATGATTATCTGTATGTTGTTGTGGATAGGTTCAGCAAAATGTGTATTTTGATACCTTGTAATAAACAGATTACAGCTAAACCAACTGCAAAATTGTTCTTTCAACATGTATGGGTTCATTTTGGATTACCCACTTCCATTGTATCTGATTGAGACACCCGATTTGTGGGACAATTTTGGTCAAGTTTGTGGGAACTGATGGACACCAAACTGAAGAAAAACACAACTTTCAATCCACAAACCGATGGCCAAATAGAAGTAGTCAACAGGACAGTGATCCAGTTTCTCAGGGGATATTGCAGCAAACATCTTAAACTTTGGGATGAACATTTGCGTTATGTGCAGCATGCTTACAACCAAGCCAAACATTCTTCTACATAGAGATCTCCTTTTGAGACCTGTTTTGGTTTCACACCAAGGTCTCCTTTGGATTTTGTCTTTGGTAAAGACACAACAATTGAGCATAGCAATGTAGACAAGGCAACTAGGTTCATTGAACAAATCCAAGAGATTCACGAGACAGTGCAGGAACTGTTGTAAAAGAGCTACGCCAAATACAAGGCAAGGCATGACAAGCATCGGATGGAGCATAGTTTCCAAGTTGGTAATCAAATCTAGTTGTATATCAGCAAGGACAGAATGCAAGGTGAAAGTAAAAAGCTAAAGCCTATCAGGTATGGACCTTTCGAGATACTTGAGAAAATTGGTGAGAATGCTTTTCGCCTTGATCTACCAGCTTACATGCACATCTACTCAGTCGTAAATGCAGACAACTTGAGACTATTTGAACCTTCATTAATTGAGGATCCTGAAAAACAGAGTCAATTGCCTTCTATTGATGACCTGTTACCTGAATATCTTAATGAATTGCAGAAAGACACAGTTCTAGACAAGAAGGTGAGAACGACGTGCAAGGGAGATGTTGAATACCTCATAGTTGGGCTCAAGGGTTCAAAGTCGAGCAGTGCAAAATGGATAAGAGTTTGGACAAGTGAGACAGTTGCATCCTCACTTAGTCGATGCTTGAAAACCAATTTTTGGTAGTCCAAAAGCTTTTTTCAATGGGAAGGTCGTGATCCAAATTGGATCCTTGAAAATTATCAAGAGTTCTATGATTGTTTCGAATCATGACAAACTTCAAAAAATTGTGAACAAAAAGCTATCAGGAAGGACCTCTGGACAGTGGCAGTTTGTAGCCAACACAGAACAACGAGGACCTCGGTCAAAGCGCATTGACCGTTGGCCCATGGAGACCACGCAATGGCGCAAACTAGCAATTGGGAAATCCAAATCAGAAAACAAAGGTGTGCGATCGCTGGGCAAAACCCCTCAAAATGGAAAAGCCGCGAGCGCTCGGTCAGAAGGAAACCAGAAAACTGTGGGAAAAGCATTGAAACGACAGGCAGGTCTCGCGCTCCAAAAACCGGCGGCATATCGGAGGTGTTTCAGGCAGTAAGCGGGTTTGTAAGGAGAACGAGCGATTCCATACGTTGGATGACGCGTGTCCAGCGAATGTGAGAGAAAACCGCTCTCATCGTGGGCTAACATTCAAGCAAGTCAACCGTGCGATAAGAGCGATAACCGTAGGATCTGGGGGTCCCAGATCTAACGACAGAGATTAGACCCGATGGGAGACCAGATTTGGAGGGAGAAATAAGCTACAGCGAATAAAGGTTTGAAGTCCGATTTGACTGTTAAGTTGGCAGATGAATCATTTCACAAAGAAACCGAAATAATGAACCGTCGAGGAAGAGTTGGCGCTCAGTTCGTGAAAGGACAAGTGGCCACCTCCCTGTGAAACGTTACATAGTAGCGATGATGCAGAGGCAAGGAATTCCAAGCAAATAGCAGCAAGCACGCTGAAGAGACGGAAGAGGAAGCGAACAGTCAAGGGACGGATTGGCTTTAAGCCATGAACAAACAGAGAACAAAAGGCAGAGAAGGAGATAATGAGACAAAGAGAGAGAATAGAGAGCAAAGCAAGTAGCAGAGAACAGAGAACTGAGCTGACCTGCAAAGCTAAGGCAACATCGAGCAGACAGAACCAGGCTTGAGAGGTTCAAGCAATCCCTGAGAGAATATTTGTCGGGCACTGAGTACCAAGCTGGACTCATTCCATTAAGACCAGTTAAGGTCGAGACTTAATAAGGGGGAGTCCGTGCACTCTAGTAGCTTGGGGAATCCAAGTACCACCCTACTAAGCATCATCTGTTTTAGGAAACTCAAATTGAGCTCCTCATTGTAAAAACTCTACTTAAAGATGCAATAAAGAAGGCCACCACTGAAAGCTGGACCGGAGACGTAGCCCAAGAGGATTGGGTGAACTCCTTATTAAATTGTTGTGTTTTGCATTTGCTTGCTGTGTTTTTTCTTATTGTTTCCAATTGTCTATATATTTTGCAATCTTATCGATCTGTTGTCTAAAATAGCATAGACACACACTAGCACATGAATCTGTAATACTTTCATTAATTAATTAACTGAGATCACTCACAAGTGATTTGAAAATCACTTATATATATATAGATATAAGATTTGAACATTATGAACTCTGAAGTGAATACATACTCGTGGGTAGACCTGGTACCAACAACCTCACTCTAACCCTCAAACTGAGAGGAATATATATATATATATAGTCCTCTATAAAAAAATCGCATTTCCCTATTATGATAACTATATCCATGTTTCATGTAATTTCATTGTTGAATAATTAAAATTATGATATTTCAACTATAAAAAAAATAAACATTCCTCTCTCATATGAGCATAATAGGGTATCGAACTTTGCCAAGAAAAGTGTGCACAATATGTTATACTTAATTAATATAGGGAATTACTATGAAGCAATTTCAAGAAATTTCAAGATGAAATGGCCAACTCCAAAAGCTTTAATTGTACATGTTATAAAGAATGATCCCTTTACAATAGTGACTAAAGCAAAGTGTACACCATATGTTGTACTTTATTAACATAGATGATTTACCTACAAGGAAATCCTAAAATAAAAAAGTAAGTTCCAGAAAATTTATTTTTACAACCTTAAAAAAAATAATCCTTTTATAAAAGTGACTTCACAATGCTCTCGACTCTCACCATGAGCCCACTTTATATAGGCATGAATCAGTCTCCAAATCGCTAAACCCCATACAGTTATAAGTTTAAGAATTTTATTGAAGATCTCCTAATTGAATGTTATACCTTGAAATGAGGTTGAAAACATTCTCTATTTGAGATGATAATGAAAATAAGCAATAAACACTAAAAAAACAAAATATATTTATGACAGTGTACATTTCTATATTTATCATCATCCATATATATATAGATCCAATAATATTTTTGCACAAATCAAATATATGTACATATATTGTCATCTATACTCTATTATTTTCCAATACTTATTGTTTATTATTTTATAAACGATAAAGCATAACCCTTTCCATGCTATATTATTTGTCAATGCTTATTTATCATTTACAAACAATAAAGCATAACCCTTTCCATACTCTATTATTTGTCAATGCTTATTTATCATTTACAAACAATAAAGCGTAACCCTTTCCCGCATGTAATTAAAATGACACTTTCACAAGTGACTAAATATCTATTATTTAATATATAATATTTATTGTTCACTAAGTAAAAAACATAACGCTATTGCATATAAATAAACCTTTCACACAAATAATATATATATAATATATATATATATATATATATATAAATTTATAGCCAAATAAACCTTTCACACAAAAAAAATATTATATATATATATATATATATATTTCAAAATGCCTTATTAAAAATAAGGTGACTGTGTGGTCACCTTGTAGGAATATTAAGTGGTGATCCTCAACATACCATCCTCGCAAAGTCACGAAAAGGGCTTCAATATCATGTTTATACGCTAAAACCTATCATCTTCATTTCCCTAAAATATTGAAATTCACACAACTTGTCTCATGCATAAAATTATCTCAATGAGACCTCCACAAAAGGGTCAATAATGCCACATTATCATTTACGAATCATTTCAAAATACTAAAAACCTATTATCCCTCCTCCACAAAGAATGTCAATGGTGCCACATTATCATCTACGTATCATTTCAAAATACTAAAACCTATCATCTTGATTTCCATAAAATATTGACATTCACACTTGTCTTCATGTGTAAATTTATCTCAATGAAACCTCCGCAAAGGAGGTCAATAGGTCAATAGTGCCACATTATCATCTACAAATAATGTGTTAACAAATATTGTGAAATACAAAGCTATTTCTATTTCTATGAACCCTTCACAAAGGAGGCCAATAGTACCGTAACCAATAGTGTCACATCATCGTCCAAGTTCATGTGAATAAGACATTATCCATGTGTAGATTATCATGAATAAAATAATTATTATCGGTAAAATATAATGAATAAAACTACTACCAGACATGTGGAATTGTCAATATAAATTCAAACAAGACATGTGGAATTGTCAATGTAAATTCAAACAAGACATGTAGGAGAAACCAGAGGTGTGGAATTTCTAATGAATAAAATATTATGGGAATTTTAAGGTTAATAATAGACTTGAAGAACATTAGAAAAATTAACTGCTCTTCAGTCTCCCCTTTTTCCAAGATCCACCGCTTGATTTAATATTCTGTTCAAGACCAAACACCAATTTTTCCAAGTACATTCAGTGGTTGTTGGGAAGTTAGGGCTACATGGCTTTTCTTTTCTTTTTTTGTTACCAGTTTGATTTTGGGCCTCGCCCAAATTACTCCAATAAGCACATAAAAGAATTTAAAGAATTTATGTGCAGCATCCTGTAACCAACCTGCAAAGATAGGATAGAGAAGCATGACAGGCTAAAACAATCTACCAGCACCACCAAGTGATCAGAAAAGTATCTTGCTTACATATGTTAAGAAAGTGCAAGAGAAGAACAATCAGAGGTAACGGAATTAAAACAATTTTTAAAGCTTATGAGCCAGATTGAAAACAATCATGTGAAGGAAAAAGGAACAGATGACAGTGTCCTGCATATAAACTGCTGGAAAGCTTTACAAGTTTGGGCAATTAGTTAATCCTAGCATGCTCTCACATTTTTTAATAAAACACAATATCATGGGGTAGAATCACAGTATATATAATTCTCGGCAAACATAACGTGTGTCAAAGGCATTGAAATGACGAAAACAAACACTCCTTAACAGTGTGTGGTTTATATTATTATTTTTACCCTTTCCAGCATAATAAAATCCAGTAACTGTTCCATTGTTGTTCGCCCATTTCCAAGTATGTCTAGTAAAATAGTGCTGGCCCAAGCCTGCGGCTACGAGATATAGAGCTTGGGTTCATACCAAGTGCCCCACTTCGAAAACACTCCAATTTCCCCACATGTGAATGATCCACAAAGAGATTCACCTGCAAAAGAAATCTATGGCTTAATAAAAGGGAATTCTCGTAACTTTATTTTACATTTCCAACCAAAATTAACAATTTACCCAAAATTGAAAAAAACACAAACAATTTTGTTGATTTTGGCAGACCTCTACAAATAAAATTTCAGTTTTGTTGCGATAGAAAATTCACTGGCATTTAGCCAATAATAAGGAAATCAAATCAACCACAAACTGTCAAGGAAAATAAACAAGCCAACCCATAAATTCCAATTACAAGGCAATGGGGACGATTTTTAAGGCCTATTAAAGAGTATTAATGTAAATGATAAACCATTATGGTGTCTAGCTGTTTGACGGTTCATTGAACGGTGTCGATGCAAATAATAAGCTATAAGTCGTTTGAACTTATGATATCATATACATGAATTATCAAAGAGCTCGTGGGAAAAATCTGTGGGCATACCGCCAATTAGCTGTGCTGCATTATATAAGGTAATTTAGAGGGTTCCGTTTTCATGGTGAAAAAGTGTGCTCCACTAAACCCTGGGAAATTAAACAAGCAGAGACAAGGACTAATTACAACTAAACACAGAGACAACTGGATCAACCCTTTCAGAGATAAACATGTGATGCACATGTTACAATGTCCCCTGAAGCATTTGAAACGTGTGTAGATGTGGGGGGTGGGGGACACTCACGATGGTGGTAGTGGCGAATGTAACCACAAGGTCTGCTATCTTCCATAGTTTGTCAGCTAGTGTGTCAAGTAGAGTGATGATGGCAGTGGTGAATGTAACCACAAGGTCTGCTATTTTCCATAGTTTGTCGACTATGGTGTCAAGTAGAGTGTCCCTTTGTGTGAATTGTTTATTCTTCTATGTTTTGAGAGGTTGTTGAATCTAGTTGGATATGCTAGTTTGTCTCCAACTAGTTTAACTCTCAAATGCATGCATGGTTGAGATAATCTCTCAACCAACCGTTGGTAACCTGGTATGATCTGTGTGGGGGTGAGGAGAGGAGGCACAGGGGGGGCATTTACTCATGATCTTCACAGTGGTGAATGTAACCACAAGGTCTGCTATTTTCAATAGTTTTTCAGCTGTTGTGTCAAGCAGAGTATCTCTTTATGTGAGTTGTTTTCTTCTACGTTTTGAGATGTTGTTGGATTTAGTCGGATATGAGAGTTTCTCTCCAACTAGTTTAGCTCTCAAGTGCATGCATGGTTGAGATAATATCTCAACCAGTTGTTGGTAACCTGGTACAATTAGTGTGTACATCTTATACATCTTAAGGCAAACTTTGATGTACATATATGCACTATTACATTATTCAATCTCACAATCAACACAGCTGCAGTGTGTCGAAATGATGTCTACTTTCCTGTTTTTCGACTTGGTATCAATGCCCACACATGCTGTACTCTCTCGCGAAAGGGATCCATGATCATGGGAGTTTTCAATATTTCTAATCCTCAATTGATGTAGGATTAGCGTATGTGTGAGTGGATTGTTTCTAAAAGTAATTTTTATGGTATGAGTGGTTCCTATGGCGTGTTCGTGTTTCTGTTAGTGATTGATATGTCGTGTTTCTGGTAGTTAGCTCAACCATTGTTTGAGCATTAATGTAATGCCTGTGAGGTGATACCGTATTTGCTGTGATGCCTGCATGGACTCAGGTGAAATTTTGGCTGTGTTTGTGATAGTGTAAGACAGTTGTCATGATGGGCATGGCCATTCATGAATGACACTGAGATTTCTTTGGTGATAAATCTGCTACATACTTCTTGATTATTATATATTTGGATCTTGCTCGTGCTTGATTCCAGTGTGCATGGTTGATAAATGTGCGTGCTTGTGATGTCAAAGCATGAACCAGCAAGGCATGAGGATGGCGCTGCTACAGAAAAGAGCATGCAAGAAGCCCGTATGGAGGTGTGAACCTACTATAGCTTAGCTCTTGCATGCTCGTGTAGAAGTGTGAACCTGCAATAGCTAGTAACTGTTTTGGTAGTGTGAACCTGCAATAGCTAGTAACTGTTTTGGTTAAGTGTTTTCTGGCCTGCTTGCCTCAGAAATCAGGGTTGTGTGAGCTGCAGGGTTGCTCATGTTCGAGAAACAGATTGATGGCAAGCTAAAGCATGGTCCCTGCTCATGAGCATCAATGGTGATCATTGGGAAGACATTTTGATTGTGTTCCCCTAGAGAATATCATGTAGAAAATATTTTTTAAGAAAGAGATATTGTTAGTTGTGGGCAGTTTGAGGTTGTATGTGTTGAAAAGTGTAACTAGGTTTGGTCTTCATAATGGCATGTAATTGAGACTCTTGTAAATGATGTAATAAAGAAAAATAAAATTATTATTGTTAGCCTTGCTTCATGGGTTTCATAAGCAAGTGATTTTATTTTAGATGGCACTCATTGAAAGCCTTAGGATTTGTCATTAAAGTCAAAGAATTAATGTCATGTATGAAGAGCTCTTCTTGAGCATTGGTAAAATGTATATGAGTCAATTAAGTGTTTAGAAAGCCCTCCACAAACAAGCACTTTCCTCTTCTCTTGATATCAGCCTGCAAAATGAAATAATAACTCATGTCGGCTCAGGTGTATGGAGACACATTTATAAAAGATGTCATGCCGGCTTAATATATGGACCAACCACTATAAATAGGCACCTCGACCTATTCCCTAGGGACAGAATTTCGGTCATCTCTCTCTGAAGTTTTCAGTAGCAACAGAAGTTCGGATGTCTGAGAATTTCAGTGGCAATAGAAGTTCGATTCTCTGAAGCTTTTGCTGATGAAGTACAATCAACAATTTGGTGACACCTCTTGTGAAAATTCAGTGATCCCGAATCCTACTGCAGAGACTGATAATGTTCCTTCTATTTGTTAAATTAATCAACCAAATTATTTTGCAGTTTTTTACGGCAAATATCAAAACATATACACTGCAGCCTTCACAACTACAATATTGCAGAAAAAATAAAAAATAAAAACACTAGAAAAATAAATGCACGCGCACAATAGACACTATTATTCTTGGACCAATGTCCCCAAAAAAACCCAACTTGTAAATACCAGTGCAGCAGCTGAGGGTTTTATTATTATGCAGTAGTAAATCTGAATACAAAACTATGGAAGCTCAAATCTAGCTTTCCATACAGAGAAAATCACTAACTGACATCTAGTGAGAAATCTCACTTCCACCAGTGATCCGACACTGACCTTAGCTCAAGATGAGTTGCTCCTTGTTGCCTCTGTGTCACCCTACACAGATTTGTGTCACCCAACTTGGACCAGTGTCTCTCTCACTCTGCTAATCAACTGCTACTCTGGAACCTCGATCTTCCTAGCCTCAGGGCTCCTACTCCATCTCCTGCCACTGAATCTCGACTTCTCCTCAGCAAGATACAGATCTCCCTTTGAGCTTTGCATTGTCTCTCTGCACTTGCGTCAACCTCTCTGTGGAGTATGTTGTCTCTCTGCTATGCACTCACCAGACTGGAAAAACTTCATTTCGGCCTTACTATCCCCACCCCTCTCTCACTGCTTCAAAACTACTGAATCACCTCTAGCAACACACAACTACTGCTATGGAGTTCAATGTCACAGCAATATCGTATTCCTCGCGGCTCCAAGTGTGTTCTCCAACCCCCTTCGAATTTCTTCTTATAATCTCTCAATGAGGCTTCAACGACAAAAATTAAAACATAATCGATGGCTAAGTTTAACTAGAACTCGATCAATGTCTTCTTCTAGAAGATTTTACCATGACTTAATTAATACCCTTTAATTAAGTCGTCTCTAGGTGAATTTTCCATAAACGATTTCTGGGTTTTAGAGAATAGATGTATTCTAGCCTCTCCACCAAATTTCGTGGCTAGAACACAACCGATGCTACAAAAATCAACACTCCCTTAACGAGGAATGTGTTCTAGCACTACAAGCCACTGAAGCAACACCCTATCTTTGTACCACCTCCTGTTACGTTGCTAATGTTTGGCTACTGTTGCCCACCAACTACTACGCAACTCTAATAATCGTTGCATATGTGCTGTTGTTGGTCCTGCTAAACTGCTACCAACACGTTGGTCCTGCTAAACTGTTGCCAACACTGCATATGCACTGCAACTCCCTCTCCATCTGTTGTTGCTGCAATTGCAAAAACTGCAATGGAAAAACATCCAAAATACTAAACCAACTGTGGTTAGTATGATGCATCTATCACCTGAGTCCTGACTGCTACTAGACTCTGCGTTGTCACTAGAACCTCTGGATTGCAGCTGACTCTGCGCTGTGCCAACTGCATTACTGCCCAGTATCTGATCGCTACTAGCTACTGCATCTGTCACTCTGGCACCTGATTCCACCAACTGCCATTGATCCATCCTACTACTGCATACGATGGGCACCCGTAGCAAGGTATTGAATCATGAGGTGGATTTCCTCAAGAATCATGCCCATCCCATAGCTCTCTGGGGCTACAAAACCAAATCACCCACCTCTCTCCTGGAGGTATCTCGGTGATCATGGCAAACTCTTCCCCAATTTGGAGGAAAAACTGTCGATCTCTACAAATGCAGCCTATTGATTCTGCTTCTCCTCCTTGTCCTTCTTTTTGAGAGGACGTTGAGTGCTGTAGTGGCCAAGCTCACCACACCTGAAGCACTTGACCTTGGAAACGCCCTTCTTCCTCCTGCGCTGCTCTTGCTGCCCCTTTGATGCGAGGGCCACATCTTCCTCTTCCTTTGCTTGCTTCATCCCACTATTACTGCTACCACTGATGGTGCTCTTCACCAAATCTTGCCTCATCTCCTCCTACTGTAGATCATGTTGGAAATACCGAGAGGGGGGGTGAATCAATATTTCTTTTTCAATTGTTATTTTACCTGTTAAAACATTTATATTTAGAACACAAGATGAACAACAAGAATAAATGCTTTTATAATATAACCTTTACAATAAAATAAATACAATATATATATATATATATAATTCCAATCTGTTGCTAAGCACCAACTTGGACTTTTGTGAGGCTCCAACCTCCAGAGCACCAACTCTGTTTTGTCAAGGCACCAACCTTAGACTTAGGAGCACCAACTCCCAAGACACCAATCCTTCCAGTTCTGAGGAACCAACTTCAAGGACACCAATCCTTCCAGTTTCTGAGGCACTAACCCCAAGGACACCAATCCTTCCAACTTCTGAGACACCAACCCCAAGGGCTCCAACCCAATCTTGTCATGGCTTGTTTGATAGTAATCTTCTGCTCTCAGAACTCTTCTTTACTGAGTTCTGTCTATTTACAGCTTCACTGTAGTCTCCATACTACAACATCAATGGCAACCAGTCTTCTTATGAAGGAGTCTTTACAACTCTTCAAAGGAGAATCAATTACTTCCAATCACTCCTCTTTATGCAAGGGAAAATAATAATTCTCCTTCCCAAGGGTATCGATAGATATTTCATCACAAGTAATGCCCAAGAGAAGGGGAGAACCAATCTCAACCTCATCTTCTTTGTCGATATCATAAATGGGAGCACAAACAAATTGAGGCCCAAAGATTTCTCAATTCTCTTCTTTTCAATGCGGAAATAATCTCCAATGTTGTCTTCCAAGGAGCTCATGGGAACACCTTCCTCAATTTTCTCAATAGGAGAGTCATCAGGAGCGATATCCTCAAGAAAGGTAAGGTCAGCCTCAGCTTTCATAGCCTCATCCTCCCCAACACATGTGCTCTCAAAATCATCATGTTCGTCTTGTGGTTCCAACGAGGACTCAAGTACCTGCTCATCACCAATATCCTCAATGTTATCTTCATCTTGGTTGGTTGACAAGCGGGACCTTTCTTCTTTCCTCTTCTCCTGAAGATCAATGTTTAAGGTATTTGTTACATGATTTTGGTAATATGCTTCAAGGAGAGCATTAGTAGGGTTCTCTTTATATTCACATTTCATCTTATGAAGCTTTACCTCTTATTTGTGCAAATGGAAGAATACTTCATTAGAATTACATCCCCTTACTAACCCCCTGCATGACCTACTATATTGATCCATTCTCTATCTTGCATAATTTGGAGATTTGCAGGGTCCAACTCTTCGTCATCCTCAGAGGTGTTCCCTTTCTCATCACCATCGTCCCCTAATTCCATAACTGATTCTTGCTCATCATCCTCATCTCCTTGGTCACCCTAGTCATCTAAATCCTCATCTAATAATGAGCCATATTCCTCTTTGTCTTGTGAGATAAGGAATTAAATGCACCAATATAATAGGCAAGCTCCAAGAAGAGATAATTTGTGGGCTCTTCTTCATACTCTTTCCTTATGTTGTTGAAGTTTGACTTGCTCCTATTATAAAAGTTGAGTTTGAAGTCCTCATTCTCATGCTTTATCAGATGATCACAAAGCTCAAACCACAAATCCAATCTTTCTCATAGGGCTTGTTCTTTTTCGAGGCTAATGTCGTGCACACTTTCTTCACCCATTTTTCATGATCTTGCATATAATGCCAAAATGGAGTCGTCGGGGTGAATTTTAGAGATGCCTAAAAAAATGCTTGCTTCATCCTACAAGCATCAACCTTAAAGTTCAATGAAGAACTAGGGCTTCGTTCTTCCAATAGAGTCGCCAATAATGATATATCAGTATGTCATACGGGGAAGAAAACGCACATCTCGTATCCCTGGCAACGATGCCAAAATGTTACCACTCAAACTACCAAGGGGGCTAAAGGGGACAACTGCTAGGCCATGGGCAACAATGGAGACTTAGCCCACTGTCACCTCAGCTAAGACTCCCTACTCTTTACCGACTTTCACCAATGGGAGGAGACCCGGTATATGGAACTCACTCGTGAAGGATAAATCAACAAATGGATGTGAATTGACCACGATGATCCTTTTCCTAGAAGGGGTTAATGAATGGAGCTTACTTGCTCTTCAAGCAAGGTACAAAGATTTCTAGGATAATGAGGGGAGGATTTGAGGGTTAGGTTAGAGGAATATGCCTTGTAAAGGAGTTTCCCAATCCTAAAATCCTTATTGTACTTGGCTTCCCGAATGGTTCTTGAAGAATTGACCTTTCAAAGGTATGGGACACGGGACCAAGTGGACCCAACCTAGGTTAAGGAGAGAGAATCTAGCAACCAATGATGTTCTCAACCCAGATAAGAAAAGGTAAAGGATCAAAGCAAGAATTTCCAATTAAAGTTGACAAATTGATCTTATGAGGTGCTAGCCTAGGGAATCCCAAGACAAAGTTTGATCTCAGAGCTAGGGCTTGGGTTATCTCACAACTCCACCATCGAAATGGTTTCAAAATTGGCGAAGGCCTTGAGGACACAAAAGTGCGGTAGAGGCTGAGAGATAGAACTTTTCCTTTGGCTAATTTGTCGGGAAAGTGGTGCTCTAAGTGACCCAACTTGGCCAAACCTAAAAGAGAAAGGGAGAGGTGGAGAAAGAATGTTCTTTGAATGATCACGTATTGGTGGATCAATGCCTAATCCCTTGGGGAGAATGGAGTCTAGGAGAATAATGAGAAAGGGACTCGTATTTCAGTCAAGGAAGCCTTAAGGGCTACTTCCCTTGGCCTTTAGGGCAAGAAGAAGAGACCTCAAAGCTTTTATACTTCGCTTTACAAAAGGAGATGGCTTATCAAGATAAATTCACTGATGGAATTATCTCTAGGAGATTTCATTCACACAAATGGCCCAAACATTGATAGATGCTATATAGAAACAATAATTCCACAATTTTGCAATTATGCAATGCAACAGTTAAACCTAATATAGCGAAAATCCCATTCAATGCATATGACAAAAGTAAAACAAAAATAGCATTAAATGTGTGTACTTACATGTAATAGAACATATCCCACCATCAACAATTTAACAATAAAAAAGCTCCAAGATAAAATACTCCAATCCAAACATCAAAATTCATCCATGCTCCAATTCATCATCCCAGAAAAAGTCTGAAATTCTATAAAGAGAAGAATGGTCCACAATCCAAAGTGATGATGATAAAATGAATACATCACTTGTATTTATACACTTCTAATGAATTTGATTTAACTAACTAGGCCTATATTAACCCCTACAATAAAATAATGTGCAAAATAACTAACTTTTGGCGACAAGCCCGTCAAACTAGCTCATAAACAAAAGAATAGACCTCTTAAGAGATCGAATAATGAATAGTGCATGTTGTTGGGCCTTGGATGAGGCCTAATGGAATCCATATGTTCCATAGTGTGTAGTTGAACTCCCAAAAGCAGTGGACAAGGTTCTGGTCCCTTGTAATAACCTATGGTGCTCCAAATGACATGTGGGGGCACACAAGTGTCCTCGTGGATCTCCAAACAAATCAAAAATGTCTGTAAATCGCCTACAAGAGCTAGGATGATGGTGTAGGTGATGCCACGTGATCATGCAATTCCTAAATCATCTTCCAAGTGTATGGTGCAAATATGGGGCCAGTTGGGCATGATGGATCAGGTGCATCTTCCTCGTCCAATAAGTGAACCAAAAGCAATTTCTAAATGGTTGTGGGGATCAATGGAGTGTTGTCTGCTGCTATGGAAGCCCATGGATCTCTACACACACTCTACATGTGCCAATGTAGCCATCTAAGGTCAAGACCCTGGATAGGGAGACCAAACCCAAATGGAAACCACCTGTAATCCTGCAAAAGATCCAATGTGTCCCCATTCTACCAGCACACCAAGTCATTAAAGAAATCAAGTAAAAGAGTTTATAAACAATGGATAACAAGTGAGCACTTCATAATGGCATGCCCTTCCATAGTGGGCTTTGGCATGTGCTAATGTCTCCAAACTCCAAATGCAGTTAACCAAGTATCCCATTAGGTAGTTTATATTTTTAAAGGGGATAATATGTCCAAGGTACATCCTTTAAAAGGTGGTGGCATGTGATAAAGAGTTGAATGAGTAAGGAATGAGAAGGGGTAGCCCTGGGCCACATGTTGGGGTACAATGGTAGCTACTAAAAGGGAAGCCCACACTTGAGTATATAATGTATAGGAGAGAGAAATCGTGGTATATGAGGTGCCCCGACCTTGATTTTTTCACCCTTCTTTATATGCCTTGTTAATTTATGACTTTTCTTTAATTAACTGCTCGAGGATCAAGGGGTTAGAGCATCATGTGTGAGATATAGCAATGGACACCCCCTTTTAAGGTAGGGAAGTTCATTTCCCACCAAGGATTGGGACAATCATGGGTTCCTAGATGATGGAGGCTCATAGAACTAATAAGAACCAGAGTGATGGCCATGATGACGTGGTAGAGCTCATGTATCACCTTTTGCCCACGTGCTAAATGTGTTTGTCCCAGCCATCTTTTGCATTTTGTGGTATATTTTCCTATTGAATGTGGCCAATTATGCTTTAACTTTTCTTTTTAGTTGCATCAACCAAGGTGTGCACAACGAGAAGGGAAGAGCTAGCCCTATGTGGGCCTAGTGGAAGAATGTAGACCCAGGTGGGAGAAATAATGAATGGTCTTATAATGAGTGGAAAGGGAGCAGTATATGTGGATGAGGGAGCGGGATCACGCAACCCAAATTAGGGTTTCCTATGAAATACCATCCCTAAAGCCAAATAGGCAGTAAAAGAGATCCCACAAGACTACAATCCAAAGTTAATATACAAACGGAGTCTAAGGGATAAGAGCACAGACCTAGCCAATTCTTTTCGTTGAATCCCCCCATTAATTCATGCCTAAAAGTGTCCATGATAAGAAACATACAATAACTTGTTATGGTATGTTCTATGCTTATAACAGTTTACTTCTTTTTCTTATTATATTCCACAGATTAGCAATCACATCTACATAAAGTAAAGTGCAGATAGAACATTAAACGATCGACCAAGCCAAGACAAGAGACACAAGCTGTGGCGGCTAGCCACGGACAAACACCACAATGTGTGGGGAAACCCTTTGATCAAATCTTCTTTTATCTTCAATAATTCAGCAGAGAGAAATAGTACAATAAATCTGATTCATATCAGCAGTAGCAAACCCTAGATCAGCAGCATCAGCATTAGCGGCTTCATCATAAAACTAGGGCAGACAATATCTCACAAACCGACCGTCGGATCGGCTTTATTCCACCACCAAAAGTTGCGGCTTCCAGAGGAGGTTCAGATGAACCTATAGCGCAATTCATATGTGGCGATCTTCTAGTGCACGCAGGTCAAACTTTACTTCTGCAATTGAAGCTTCAGTTTCGGCAGCATCCAGCGTCAAACTAGGGCAGTCGATATCTTGCAAACCGTCCGTCGGATTGACTTGATTCCACAACGAAAAGTTGCGGCTTTTAGAGGAGGTTCAGATGAACCTATAGCGCAGGAGTTCAAATGAGGAGATCTACTAGTCCACGCTGGTCAAACTTTACTTCTGCAGTTGCAGCTTCAATTTCGGCAGTTTCCGGCGTCAAACTAGGGCAGTCGATATCTTGCAAACCGTCCATCGGATTGACTTGATTCTACCACCAAAAGTTGTGGCTTTCAAAGGAGGTTCAGATGAACCTATAGCACAGTTCAGATGAGGAGATCTTCTAGTCCACGCAGGTCAAACTTTACTTCTGCAGTTGCAGCTTCAATTTCGGCAGCTTCCGACTTCACATGTGTGAGGGAGAGACCCTTTTCTGCGCAATAGAGAAAAAACTCTTTTCTGCACAGTAGATAGAGAGAGAGATGTGATGAGATGTGTGATTCCAAATGAGGAAAAGTCCTCCTGTATTTATACACAACGTTGGTATTTGAATAGATGCGACTATTGGGCTTCTGAGCCTACGGGAGTTGTAGGTCGGCTTGATAATAATTCCATAACCAAAATAAATTCAGATCTCCATAAATACTTATCGGAATCGGATGATCTTTATATCAATCCTACACCTCTCGACGAGAGGAATCTAATAAAAATATTATTAGCCATGAATAAGATGACCCAAATGAAGTTTTGCCCTAGTTGCCAATTTTAACACTCCCTCTCAACTAGGGAGAACTTCATCTGCAATCTGTCTATCAGTCGTTACTATTCATCCATCAAATGCACTGCCCTGTACAGCCTAACCCTTGCCCTGCTTTGCTCCATTCTGCCTGTTCTGCTTTGTCTTGTTCTGCTCTGCTTTTGTCCGCATTATGAAGAAGAAGAAATGATCGAGGATGTATCATACTGACTCAAAGTCAGTCTCAGAGTATGTACCACTGGTCCCAGACCAGTCTCAACAAACCCGAAGTTAGTGTCATAGTGAGTACAACTCCACTAGTCCCAGAGCAGTATCATCCTCCACTAAGTCAAAGTCAGTCTCAAAGTGCGTACCGCTGGTCCCAAACCAGTCTCAACCGATCCGAAGTCAGCGTCATAGTATGTACCACTCTCACTAGTCCCGAACCAGTACTGCACTGACACGAAGTCAGTCTCAGAGTATGTACCACTGGTCCCAAACCAGTCTCAACCGACCCGAAGTCAGTGTCATAGTATGGTACAACTCCTGCCACTAGTCCCAGACCAGTGTCATTGATCCCAGATCAATGGAAGTCATCCTAGCGTAGGGAGTACAGTAGATACAATGATGCATCCATCAGTACTACTATGGTCCCTAACTTCATTTCCCTGCTCATTGATCAGATGAGAGGTACTTCCCATGAGTCCCAGACTGCATGGGTAGGATGCCTCGACAGGAGAATTAATCAATCCTGTCTTCACAGGAGAACACATCAATCCTGCTACAATCGCCATGGAGAACACATCAATCCAGGCCTCACAGGAGAACTAATCATCCTGCTACACAGGAGAGCGAATCAT
>APFE031439651.1:154715-167357 GCA_000404065.3 Pinus taeda
TATCTGGCAACAGGTGCAAATATCACATCATAGTCTATACCTTCCTTCTGGGAGAAACCACGAGCAACAAAACGATCCTTATACTTTTCCGTACTTCCATCTGCTGCATGCTTTATCTTGTAAAGCCATTTGGAAGTAACAACTGTCTTGTCCGAGGTCTAGGAACTACTTCCCAAACATCATTCTCCATAATAGACTCATATTCTTTGGTCATAGCATCCTTCCATACTTGATGCTTGATGACATCTGAGAATGATGAAGGCTCATTTTGTATGATCGTGCTCATGATGGTTAGGTATCCCTGATACCTGTTAGGTTTCTTACTTTCATGAAAGGTTCGTCGGAGTGCAGCATGTCCTTCAGCATCATCAAGTAGCCCCCTAAACCATGAAGGCCTCTTCCTAGAAGAGGAAGGCTCAGGTGGATAAATAAAATCCATGGGTTCCTCCACAATAGACATTGTTACGTCATCTACCCATAGAGATAGTTTCCACAATTGTATGGTTCTTCCTTTTCGCCACACCATTCTGCTCAGGAGTATGTGGTGTAGTAGTCTCCCTCTTAATGCCAGCCTCAGATATGCCTGAGTGAGCCAACTGTAATATATCATAGGTCTTGCTTTGACTTGAGGGGAATGGTCCCCTTTTGAGCTTTCCTTCGGCACATCCCGGACATACACTTTCTTTCTCTAATTGGAATTCAAGCATCCATGTTACCATCTGTCTTACATCGGGTAGAGCTTTGTAATGAAGGTGGGCAAACCTCCGATGCCAAAGTTCGGACTGAAGAGTTGTGTCACAAGACATGACACCTAGTGGACTTCCACCGACCTGATATAAAGAATCAACACTAAACCCAAGAGTAAAGGCATTTTTAACATTATTTTTCCATATACGTACCTTGCCATCGCCGAAGGTTACCTTGTAGCCTTTGTCCTCCATTGCCGAGATGGACACTAGGTTCTTTTGGAGGTCAAGTGCATTTAATACATCTTGGAATTTCTAGCCTTCTTGAATGGTTGTCCTCTTCCTCGATTCCCAACTCTCCTCTTACCTTTGCTATTGAATTTGTCATTCCTTTGATTGCCATTAGAGGGATTTTGATCATCGTCCCGGTGTGAGTCCTTTCTATCAGGGCACTCCCTTGCATAGTGACCTGCTTTATCATAGATGTAACATCGTCCTCTTCTTCCACCCTTAGGTCCAGCCTTTTCTTTTGATTTAGTCCTGGAATTATTTCTTTTCTTAGCATGAGAAGAAAAGGCAGCAGGAGGACCTTTAGGCATGGGCATTTCTTGCTCTTCTACCCTTATTTCTTCTTGAATGCATCTAGCCATTAATTCCTCAAAACCAGGAATTACATTATTGTTCAGAAGAGTAGTCCTAAACACGTACCATTTGGATGGTAATCCTCCAAGAGTTGTGAGTGCCATTTCTCTGTCAGTAATAGTCTCCCCAATAGATAGGAGCTCGTTCTTGATCTCGGTGATTCTTAAGAAGTATGCTTGCATACCCTCATTTTTACCCTTCTTGATTTCCCTCAACTTATTTCTAAGAAACAAAACTTGATTTGCATCATTAACTTTAAATAAACTCACCAGTTTATCGTAGATTTCCTTGGAGGTGTCCAGTTCAGAGATGTAGGCCACCAAGTGCTTGTCGATATAGTCCCAAATGATCTTCTTCGCTTTAATTTCCCCATTCTTCCATTTGTTCTTGGCAGCAGTAGGTGCATTTGATGGAGGCTCAACAATATTGCCTCTCACATGATTCAACACTCCTTGATCCTCAAGGGTTAGATCGATAAACATCTTCCATCCGTGATAGTCAGCTTTCTCACGGCGCTTGTCTTCGGCAGGAAAGAGTGTAGAGGACCCCATCATTCTTTTAGGATAGTCTTGCCAATCTTCTCTTCGGTGATTGCTCTTGCTCTTGCTCAAGCTTTGTCTTCACCTCAACTCTGATACCATGTTAAGTTATGGTATGTTCTATGCTTATAACAGTTTACTTCTTTTTCTTATTATATTCCACAGATTAGCAATCACATTTACATAAAGTAAAGTGCAGATAGAACATTAAACGATCGACAGAAAACAAGCCAAGACAAGAGACACAAGATGTGGCGGCTAGCCAGGGACAAACCCCACAATGTGTGGGGAAACCCTTTGATCAATTCTTCTTTTATCTTCAATAATTCAACAGAGAGAAATAGTACAATAAATCTAATTCATAACAGCAGTAGCAAACCCTAGATCGGCAACATCAGCATTAGCGACTTCATCATAAAACTAGGGCAGACGATATCTCACAAACCGACCGTCGGATCAGCTTTATTCCACCACCAAAAGTTGCGACTTCCAGAGGAGGTTCAGATGAACCTACAGCGCAGTTCAAATGAGGAGATCTTCTAGTGCACACAAATCAAACTTTACTTCTGCAATTGCAGCTTCAGTTTTGGCAGCTTCCGGCTTCAAACTAGGGTAGTCGATATCTTGCAAACCGTCTGTCGGATTGACTTGATTCCACCACCAAAAGTTGTCGCTTTCAAAGGAGGTTCAGATGAATCTATAGCACAGTTCAAATGAGGATATCTTCTAGTCCACGCAAGTCAAACTTTACTTCTGCAGTTGTAGCTTCAATTTCGGCAGCTTCCGGCTTCAAACTAGGGCAATCAATATCTTGCAACCGTCTATTGGATTGACTTGATTCCACCACCAAAAGTTGCGGCTTTCAGAAGAGGTTCAGATGAAACTATAGCGTAGTTCAGATGAGGAGATCTTCTAGTCCACGCAGGTCAAACTTTACTTCTGCAATTGCAGCTTCAGTTTCGACAGCTTCCGGCTTCACATGTGTGAGGGAGAGACCCTTTTCTGCGCAGTAGAGAAGAGACTCTTTTCTGCACAATAGAGAGAGAGAGATGTGATGAGATTGAGTGATTCCAAATGAAGAAAAGTCCTCCTGTATTTATACACAACGTTGGTATTTGAATAAATGCGACTGTTGGGCTTCTGAGCCTATATGAGTTGTAGGTCGGCTTGATAATAATTCCATAATCAAAATAAATTCATATCTCCATGAATACTTATCGGAATCGGATGATCCTTATATCAATCCTACACCTCTCGACGAGAGGAATCTAATAAAAATATTATCAGCCATGAATAAGATGACCCAGATAAAGTTTTTCCCTAGTTGCCAATTTTAACATAACTCAATTACCAAATGATCCAAGTGGCTCCAGAGACGCACACAGGACAAGGAGGACTCAAGAAAGCTCAAAAATCAAAGTGTTTGGATTATGTTCAAACCAAGACCAAAGCGTAGATCTCGTCTTCCTGATTGCGGCGATGCGAACGGTTCGTCAAACCAAGTCTGTATGCGAAAGTTGAGCTATTTAAAGTTTGATAAGACAAGGGAAAGTGGGGCCCACAGCATGCCATATGGCATCCCAATAAGCAAATGGGACCCACGTAGCAGCCCACCAACCAATGACACATGTCATTTCTTCATTGGCCTCTAACCTGCAAAAAGACAAAAAAAATCATTTTTTTAAATATGAAAAAAAAATGGTTATTAACAACCATATAACAAAAATCATATATATTAATATGATCCCATATTAATCAAACCAAATATCTTAAAGTTAAAACGAATTTGGTTAAATCGAATGTATTAAAACCTTTTTATGGTTGTTATAACCATATTCCTATGGTTATTAAATGACCCAAATAACATACGACAAACGTCAACATATGGTTATGCCGTAAGTAATGCGAGATCGGCAGGGATTGAACCGGCCCGGCCCACGTGGGCCGACCCCCACCGGGCGGCCCCATTTAATGTGCCATACAAAGCATTACCAACATAATAAACGGCAGGGAGAAGGGGCGTGGTCACCCAAACAGTGGACCTGCTACCCCATACAACAAACAATCAATGCAAAAATAGGAGGGGCAAGGATTGACCACTTGACCCCTCCTAAACCATTTTTTTTAATATAGCCAGCTCAGCCAACCACCTAGTTGGGTAATCCACCAGGTATTTTAATATAAACCCAGTATTTCTTCAGTGCATGGGAGCAGATGGAGGAACCAGGAGCGGGCATGGTAACCGAGACGCAATAATTTTTTTCAATTAAAATTTTAATGCAGGTGGAACCATGAATTTTGCAAGAGGGCAAAATTTTCACTTTGTCAAATTTTGACAAATTTTATATGGATTCAACACCTCTCATCGCCACGAACGCAATGGCGCTGTCTGTTTTTCCATCAGAGTTCTACATTTTTCGGCCATTTTTCCATATGGACATGGAACCATGATTATTGTAAAAACAGGGAGCGGAACCATAAGCCTTGAAATTTTCCCAAGAGGTAAAATCTTCCCATGTCAAAGTATAGTCAAGTTTATACTTGTTTTTCATGGTTTTCTGCAGGGATCGCAATGGCGAGATCAAATTCGCCATCTGAGTTGAAGAGTTCCAGTCCACCCATGGAGCAGAATCTTTGAGGAATCCCGAGAGAATCTAAAAAGATTCCTTGAGCCCCAGATTCTCAACTTCTCAAAATTTGGATTTTGGACAGTTGGTTTTGCACTACTCGACGCCACAAATCTGATGGTACATTCAGATTTGTCATTCTCTCATTTCATTTTCCAACCACTTTTCTAAGTGTTAGTGCAGATGTCCATATTCATGTGCGAGCTGTCATTTTCTTGCGATCAAGGTCGTGAGATCGATGGTCCGAACAGCTTCAACAATGTGACATCCACTTCTTCAGATGGCCTTTAGTTGTGAGGTATATGTTGTGTTCATGTACTTCTTCTTTATGCATCGTGCTGCACAGATCCTTGATTGATGTTGATGCAAGATCTTGTTTATTACTTGTTTTCACAATTCCTTGCTTGATGTGACGCAGAATCGCCTATGTGATGTACTTGTTGCCATGATTTGTCATGTTGTGTTTTGAGGTCCCTTTGTTGTATGTTGATGGGATACTCAGGTGTCGCCATGCATGTTTGCTTTGAGATCCCTTTTATGCCATGTTGGCGGGATGCTCATCGTGCACGAGTTTTGTGTCATACTGCTAAGAGTCTTTTGACTGAGAGTTCCTGTAGTGGAACATCTCTTCAAGCCACTCCTGCGTGAGGCCATTTTCCTTGTATGATCGCGACATCATCTTTTGTGTACATCATCACTATTGACAGCACTTAATGCAGCGGCCTACACCATCTTGACATCGGGGCCTGGAGACATAGTCCCTCTTGGACGAACTCCGTTATCAACGCTTTTTGTTTTTATGTTGCTGATAATTGCCATGTTCCTCTTCTTTACAACATGCACATGTATTCATTAATGTTCTTTTAAAAGTGCAATTTAACACGTCACGAAAGTAAAAGGTCTTGGAAAGGTCCTTCATCACACCCGGACTTAGATCAAGTGGTATGAAAGCAGTCTTTGCATTGATGTGAATTGCAACATGAACAATGGCACGTACAAAGGATGAAAAAGCGATGTATGAAACCATGCTCAAATTTTCCAAAAGGGTAGAGATAATGTATGAAACTCTACAAAAAGAGACAGAGGAAAAGGATCGATTGCAGCTTCAGTTGCAAGCCACAAAAGAGGCCATGGAAGCACTGAAGCAAAACAATCATAATCTTCAAACAGAGAACGTTGAATTGAAGATGCGGCTACATGAAGAGAAAGAGGAAAAATAGAGTTTGCTACGACCGCTGCAAGTAAAGGACGAAGCCTTGGAAAAGCTGCAGCATGACCCATGTGAGGTAAAAAGTAGTTGTCCATCTTCATGTATGTTTCCTGATAATGATTTTGTTGTTTCTGAAAATCATACCACAGGAATTGGCTTCAAACTATTGAAGAGAATGGGGTATGAAGGAAAAGGCTTGGGCGTTAATGGCCAAGCATTATCAACCCCATCAAAGTAGAGGAATTACCATGTCGAACAGGACTTGGGTATGTCAGAAAGGAAGTTGGGGAATGCGCCACAAAAGTTAGCGAACCACCAACAACAGTTGATGAGCAACCCTCATCAGTTCTTTCCAAATCGACCGAGGAGGTAAAAGATGTTGATTTCCTTTCAGTTTTGTCTTCACATAGTACGCTTTCTGTTGGAGATTTGGAAATCCCAATTACAGGGACAAACATGAGGCTCCTTACAAGGATGAGGCACGAGGAGGAAGAAGAACTTGGTGTTAATAACCAAGGCATAACTCAACCTTTGGAGGTTGTGCACGAACATCGATTTACAGGCTCAAGATACACTAAAGGAGAATGTTCGAAGGTGCCATATGCCTCTGAGACATCGTCAAAATCATAGAGGAAAGAGAATGATGGGAACACATCCCCATCATCCCATGGCAGTTTCCATGGCAGGGAGAGAGTTGAGGCAAGTTCTCATCGCCATACTTAAATCAGAGACAGCAAGGAAAGGTATAACCACTTTCGACATGCGAATGTTCATTTCGATTATAATCATGTTTTTAATGATGAACGTAAAACATTGCATCGAAAAACATGTACCTTTTGTGGACTACATAACCATACATTTTCTAAGTGTTGGAAAAGAATGGAGCACACAAAAGGATGAGGCGTGAAAGACCCTCTCAACAGCAGGTAAAGAAACAGGTTAAGCAAATATGGAGGAAGAAAACCTACTGCAATCATTGTGATAGAAGTGGCCATCAAAGAGCCACTTGTTGGAGGCTCCATCCAAAGCAATGCCTTAAAGACAAAGCGTCAGTGCGTGAACCAAGTGAAGCAGTTGTTCAACAAGCAAATGCGCCACAAAGAGGCGACCCATTCACATTGATAAGTGAAAAATGGTTTCTAGACATGTTGTCGATTCATAGTTGTGCTTTTGTAAATCATTTGTTGCATTTTAAAATGTAAAAGCGATGATGTGTTTGCCATCACTTGTTCAACAACAATGATGTCTGGTTTTATTTGGTGTCGCATGTTAAATTCTAAAAGTGATGTCATGTTTCCATCACTTGTCAAAACAATAGTGTTTGGTCTTATGTTTGTAAATCATGTATTGCAATGATGATGTGTTTCCCATCACTTGTTGAAGCAACAATGATATGTTGGCCTTGTTTTCGTAGCTGGGGTATTGCGTCCATCTTGTTGTAAACTTGACAACCGAGTATGTGTTATAAACTCGTGGCAAGTGTGGGATGCTTGGGTCATTAGTTGGTCATGAAAGTCAAGCTTGTAACTTGGAAAACAATGTGCTACAGGTTGCAAAGGTTGCAGGTGTCGGCTCATCGCTTAAGGCTCCAAAGAACAAAGGTGAAGGAGATGGAAGCGAGGCATTTTCTTGATGCTTATTATACAGACAAGGTACAAAGAAAGTTGCAGATTATTTTTCATGCTTTTGGAGGACCAAAAACTCCTCAATGGGGAGAATTGATCTAGGTGGCTCCAGAAACACACAGAGGACAAGGAGGACTCAGGAAAGCTCAAAAATCAAGTGTTTGGATTATGCTCGAACCAAGACCAAAGTGTAGATCTTGTCTTCCTGATCGCGGCGCTACAAACGGTTCATCAAACCGAGTCTATATGCGATAGTTAGAGCTCTCCAAAGTTTGATAAGATAGGGGAAAGTGGAGCCCATAGCATACCACATGGCATCCCAATAAGCAAGTGGGACCCAAGAAGCAGCCCACCAACCAATGACACATGTCATTTCTTCATTGGCCTCTTTAATCCTACAAAAAGACAAAAAATATAACAAAAAAAATCATTTTTTTAAATATGAAAAAAAAATGGTTATTAACAACCTTGTAACAAAAATCATATATATTAATATGATCCCATATTAATCAAAGCAAATATCTTAAAGTTAAAACAAATTTGGTTAAATCGAATGTATTATAAGCTTTTTATGGTTGTTATAGCCATATTCCTATGGTTATTAAACGACCCAAATAACATACGACAAATGTTAACATATGGTTATGCCGTAAGTAATGTGGGACCGGCGGGGATTGAACCTGCCCGGCCCACGTGGGCCGGCCCCCACCGGGTAGCCCCATTTAATGTGCCATACAAAGCATTACCAACATCATAAACGGCGGGGAGAAGGGGCGCGGTCACCCAAACGGTGGACCCGCCACCCCATACAACAAACAATCAATGCAAAAGTAGGAGGGGTGGAGATTGACCACCCGACCCCTCCTCAACCATTTTTTTAATATAGCCAACTCAGCCAACCACCTCGTCGAGTAATCCGCCAGGTATTTTAATATAAACCCAGTATTTCTTCCGTGCATAGTAGCAAATGGAGGAACCAGGAGTGGGCATGGAAACCGAGACGCAATAATTTTTTTAATTAAATTTTAGTGCAGGTGGAACCATGAATTTTGCAGGAGGGCAAAATTTTCACTTTGTCATATTTTGACAAATTTTATATGGATTCAACACCTCTCGTCACCGCGAACGCAATGGTGATGTCTATTTCTCCATCAAAGTTCTGCATTTTTCGGCCATTTTTCAATATGGACGTGGAACCATGATTGTTGTTAAAACAAGGAGCGAAACCATGAGCCTTGAAATTTCGCCGATAAGTAAAATCTTCCCATGTCAGAATATAGTCAAGTTTATACTTGTTTTTCACGGGTTTCCGCAGGGATCGCAAAGGCAAGATTAGATTCGCCATCTGAGTTGCAGAGTTCCAATCCACCCATGGAGCAAAATCTTTGAGGAATCCCGAGAGAATCTAAAAAGATTCCTTGAGCCCCAGATTCTCAACTTCTCAAAATTCATATTTTGGACCGTCGATTTTGCACTACTCGACGCCACAAATCTGATGGTGCATTCAGATTTGTCATTCTCTCATTTCATTTTCCAGCCACTTTTCTAAGTGCCAGTGCAAATGTCCACATTCATGTGCGAACTATCATTTTCCTGCGATCAAAACCGTGAGATCGATGGTCCGAACAACTTCAGCAATGTGACATCCACTTCTTCAGATGGCCCTTGGTTGTGAGGTATATGTTGTGTTGATGTACTTCTTTATGCATCGTGCTACACAGATCCTTGATTGATGTTGATGCAGGATGTTGTTTATTAGTAATTACTTGTTTTCACGATTCATTGCTTGATGTGACACGGAATCGCCTATGTGATGTACTTGTTGCCATGATTTGTCATAGTGTTTTGAGTTCCCTTTGTTGTATGTTGATGGGATACTCAAGTGTCGCCATGCATGTTTACTTTGAAATCCCTTTTATGCCATCTTGACGGGATGCTCATCATGCATGAGTTTTGTGTCATATTGATAGGGGTCTTTTGACTGAGAGTCCCTGTAGTGGAACATCTCTTAGAGCCAATCCTGCGTGAGGCCATTTTCCTTGTATGATCATGACATCATCTCTTGTGTACATCATCACTATTGACAACATTTAATGCAGCGGCCTACACCATCTTGACACCAGGGCCCGGAGATGTAGTCCCTTCTGGACGAACTCCGTTATTAACGCTTTTTGTTTTTATGTTGTTGATGATTGCAATGTTCCTCTTCTTTACAGCATGCACATGTATTCATTAATATTCTTTCAAAAATGCAATTTAACACATCACGAAAGTAAAAGGTCTTGGAAGGGTCCATCACACTCAAACCTGGATCACCAAATGACAAGGCATACCTTTAGGTTCGGGAGACCCACCTTCAAACATACGATCATGACAGATGGGTGGGGGGCCGCATGACTAGCTCAGGTGGCAGAGAAAATGGCACAATGAGCTAGTTGGTGGTTGCAAGGGGCTGCTGACTTCCAGATGAGGACCAGCTTTGAAGAAAAAAATTCTCCTAGGGATATCAATCACAAAATGTTGGGTATCAAGACAAAAAGCAACTAAATTGACAGAATTTATGGTGGATAAATATCTGATGTTTGAATTGGGTAAGGATTTTAGTTCTTTGGCGATACTGTAAATCTATGGTAAGTTCAAATTGTGCCTTAAAATGGATTTATATTGACATCACATTTTATTTTCCCTGGGTTGTATCTATTCATGCCCAAGGTGGATGAAAACCATGCCATATGCATTGACGGATCCATATCAACAATTTATGTTCCTCCTTATACCCTTACTCCACCCTTACTATTAGTACAATGGTTCAGATCTATCAGGGTCCAAGAGGACGAAATCCTTGCCATCATTGTTGAATAATACCCTTGCTAGCATGTGTATCTATAATTTTATTTTCCTGCTTATGAGAGTAGTTACATTTAGTTTAGCGGTTTTTATCTATTAATTTTATTTAGTTTTGAATTTTTTAAATTAATATTTAATTTATTTAATGATTGTTGTCAACTGGGGTTATCTTAGGTGGTGGTTGGGCAGAATGGTTATGCCAGGTTCAATTCCTTGCAAGTGACATGATGATGAGAAATATTCTTGTAATGGCTATATGCCTATAAATATTCTTGACCCTCACGCTCGCCCTCAGGCTGTGAAAGAGGATGATTTCCCTTGGAAAAAAAGAACAAAAATATCATTTAATGATTGTTATTTGAGTTTAAATTAATATTTAAAATATTTTATAACTGTAGTAATGTAATATTATGGGTTTATACTTTCGATGTGTTTACTGTTATTAGTTTATACTTTCCATATGTTGTGCTGTTGGTTGTCTTTGTAAATATCAACTTTCATTTTCCCTCACAGCAACTTTTTGTTAAAACGTGATTCCCATTCTTCCTCCTAGCAAGTTTTTTCTCCCTCTTATCAAGCCCTTTTTTCCTTCATTTGATAGAACCCTAGGAACTGCTGATCTAGTAGCCCGTGTACTCTCATTTTATTAATTTTTATTAGAAGGCCACTGATTAGTAGCCTGTCTCCTGTCACTGTATTAAATGACACACCATTTTCAATATTTGCAAGGCCAAATTCCGGTGCAATGGAAAAATGAGTATGTAGAACTTATGATCAAGGTATCCCAAAATATGATAACTGAAAAAAGCAGAAACTCAGTCTCGCAGATGATAGCACTACTGAAAAAGTTTTTAATCAAATGGCCAGCCAACTATCATAGGCTTGATTCAACCTCATTTCACTTACTGTTCCTCAACTGAAATCTCTTGCTGGAATGTATACGAATAATTGAAAGCAAATATTTGAGACAGTACCTTGATTGAGCACTCTGATTTTGTCCAACGGTCTGTAACACAGACTAATTAATTTTCTTGTTGGAGATTTTGAAATGGTTTCCTATAGATAATGTCAATGTCAAATCATAAATGTAGCACTATGTAGTATAAACTACCTAGAGTGTTTAATGACATTTTATTGGTCCTATTTTGTCTTCAGTATCAACGAAAACTAATGTTGTTTTTATTGAATGCTGAATCAGGGCTAGAATAAGTCAATAGTAACAATCTCCTTCATCGCAAGAATGAAATCATGTAATGTTTTAACTTCAGTAATATTTCATTAAGAATGAACGGAAAAGAAAATGCTCACTCTCAGTCCATATCTTCGGACAAACAAATACATGAGATGCTCTGATATCCTTCAGATAATAAGTTAGCAACACAGACTAACTCTTTTTCTAAATTGAATATTTTGAAATTGTTTTCTGATGGATAACGTCAATGTTGAATCCCAAATGCAGCATTTTAAGGCAACCAATTATCTTTGGTGCTTTAATGATATTTTGTCATAGTCCTATGACGCCTTCAATATTATAGACCTATGTTGCAATGTATCACATGCTAAACAGTAAGAAATCTTGTATTATAATGTGTTATAAAGAAATAAATTCCAAAGAAAACTCACCCTTGATCCATATCTTCTGACAAACCACTCAAATGTGTCTGGACTAGCCGCTTCAAACATAGTCTTCTCTAGTCCCAACCGCCCAATTATTTTTGCTATAGCATCAGTGCGCAACATGTCAGCACGGCCACTTATACCATCTGCATCAATCATGATCATATCTGCTCCAGCCTCCAAACATCTCTCCGCCTTTCTAATTAATAACTCCACATCTTCAATCATTTCTGAAATATAAAGTAAGAGAATACATCAGCATTTAACTAAAATCGAAATATTTTGTGAAGGAACTTGATATCTAAGACAGTCCCTTAAAAGGTTCACTAAACTCTAAAAACCAATGTTGTGAAAAGCGCGAGCGGGATTTAATCGGCGCGGGGAAAAAAATGAAAAAATCGGAAAAATCGGGAAAAAAGCGGAAAAAAACGGGAAAAAAGCGTTTGGAACAAAAATATTCATTTTTTTTCATTTTTTTTCAATTTTTTCAATATCTAAACCATCTAGAACATAAAATAAATACATTGACACATAAATATGATAAAAAAACTAATATATAAGATGTTTAATATCATTTCTAGCGCTAAAATCACACATAACATTGAATCATGTCCTGAATAGTAAGTCCTGACTCCTGAGTCCCAACTCAGCCTCAAAATATCAACAAAAAATATGATAATGTATCAGTATCTCATCATGTCATAATGTCATATACAATAAAATGAAAGTCTAGACTCTAATCCTATTGATTTCCTCTGCCCCTCTTGCGATAAAATGCAATAGCTTTCCCTTTCCCTCTCGATGTAGATGCTGGTGTCTGTGCTGGTGGAGAGGGCAGTGGAGTCTGAT
>APFE031439651.1:168637-187330 GCA_000404065.3 Pinus taeda
ATTTCCTTGGCATGTTTGTTTTCTAACTTTGAAGTTGCAAACCTATGGGAAAAAATTAAAATTAATAAGGATTAAGAAATATGAATTTAGGATTACAATTTAGCATTTGCCATTTACAAAATTACAAGTTACAAATATCTAGAATGATAGAATCCAAACTTCCAAACCCAAGTTACCCAAACAAATGGCAAGCAAATGCCAAAAACAATGAAAAAATTTAAAAACATAAACAATGTTTAAAAAACATGAAAACAAAAAACAAAAAATTGGTTCCCATAGCCATACCAAGCTACCCATCCCAAATCAATGAAGAAAATTAGAAATACAAACAATTCTTTAAACACAATGAAAACAAACAAAAAATGGTGCCCATATGAAGTTTTTCAACAAAAAAAAATTAAAAACATAGAAAAACATTGTTTTGAAACAATGAAAACTAAAAAAAATCAACCTACATACCGTTTCTACGGTGAAAATGGCGATCTCCTCTCGAAATGGTGAGCGTAGACCCTTTGAATCGGCGAAATCGCCCTCCAAACCCTCTCTCCAGCTCAGAGCTCTTCCTAACCCGCGCGCTGTCCAAATGGGCAAAAACAAAATCTAATTTTTTTCATATAAAACCCGCTGCCGCCCGACCCCGCGCTTTTTACTGAAAAAATCGCGCTTTTTTCAAAAAAAGCGCGCTTTTTTCAAAAAATCGCTCTTTTTTCGAAAAATCGGGAAAAAAAAATTTACCGCGATTTTTTCCCTTAAAAAGCGCGATTTAATCGCCAAAGGGAAAAAATCGCGATTTTTTGAAAAACGCGCGATTTAAACGCGATTTTCACAACACTGCTAAAAACACATGTAAAAAGATAATGTTCATCAACATTCTTGAAGAAACTGGGAACAAATTTTCCCACTGGAAAATCTCTACTGCTTGAGGGAATTCAATAATTATCTTTATCCTTTAGATTGGATCTCCTTGCGTTTTTTGAAGGAATCCATAAAACAATACTAAATACCCCAGTTGACCAGGTAAAATTCATTCTATCCGATTTCATCATGTGCTCTTTTGAAATCATCTCTTTTACTCCTACTGTTTTCATCACTTCCAATCTGTTGCTTCTTCTCGCATTCTTAAATCTGGAAAAATCTTTTCCAGGTGAGGTTCATGTTATATTGTGGAGGTCATTTATCAAAGTCAAGTTACTAATGCATTATGGCTTAGTTTTACAAGCCAATCTCTTCAGTATCTACTGGCACATTGCCTCCTGGACTAGAAAGACTAAACAATACGAAAAAATTATTCAAGCGGCCATACTATTGTATGTGTCAAGAGGGAGAATTCATCACCTTTATGCCAGATTTTCATCATTCACAAGTTCATAGTTTTTTTAAATATGCTTCCTCAATCTTCTCATTGTAGCACATTCTCCAATATGGTAAAGCTTTTCCTAAGGATGTTTATGCTTAATATTGTAGCTATTTTGGCAAATTCCACATACTAAAGCATTAAGAGTGAAATTCAAAAGCCTTCACATACAGCAACCTCATCAGAAGCCAAAAACTGACACCTTAATAAAGAATCATATTTGAAAGAGAAATATATGGGTAAAGCTTGAAGCTGAAAGACTAAGCGAGACGAAAAACATTTCAGTGGTCCTACCATTGCATGTGTTAGTTGGGAGAATTCATTTCATCCATGCCAGAATTTTCATGACTGACTTATTTGTAGTTTTTTTAAATGGTGTCTTACTCTTCTGATTTCTGCACATTCTCCAACTTGGAATGATCTTTTCCAAACAATGTTTGTGCCCGATATTGTAGTTATTTTGGCATTAAAGGAGAAATTCAAAAGCCTTGACATAAGGCAATCTCTTCAAACACTACACACAGAACCGTTTTTGAAAGAGAAATAGACGGGTATTATATCCAGGGGAATGGAGGAAAGTATATAGTCATAGTCAGCTAAATCAGTGTGATTCCTTTACCACAGAATATTTCTTTAACTCCACCCCCATAAATCAATGAAGAAATTATTCCAAAACAACAGAAGCTAATATGATTAAATGATACTCATTACATACTATCACAAAAAGCAAGCAAGTTTTCCTGAATTCTCATCTTAAAGTACATACAGTAGTAAATTTTACCATTCCACAAGCTTCTAAACAGGTTTTCAAAGGTAAATCAGAAAGTTATACTGTAAACAGCAACCCTTCAGATCACCTTTGTTATCTTCATGATCATCATCTTAAATTGCATAAATGGTGTCTTACTCTTCTGATTTCTGCACATTCTCCTACTTGGAATGATCTTTTCCAAACAATGTTCGTGCCCGATATTGTAGTTATTGTGGCATTAAAGGAGAAATTCAAAAGCCTTGACATAAGGCAATCCCTTCAAACACTACACACAGAATCAGTTTTTGAAAGAGAAATAGACGCGTATTATATCCAGGGGAATGGAGGAATGTATATAGTCATAGTCAGCTAAATCAGTGTGATTCCTTTACCACAGAATCTTTCTTTAACTCCACCCCCGTAAATCAATGAAGAAATTATTCCAAAACAACAGAAGCTAATATGATTAAATGGTACTCATTAAGCAAGCAAGTTTTCCTGAATTGTCATCTTCAAGTACATACAGTAGTAAATTTTTCCATTCCACAAGCTTCTAAACAGGTTTTCAAAGGTAAATCAGAAATTATACTGTAAACAGGCAACCCTTCAGATCACCTTTGTTATCTTCATGATCATCATCTTAAATTGCATAAACAAGTGACCTTTATCATTCCTCAATCTTCAAGGCACCTTTTCAAATATAAAGCAGACAATTAAATTGTAAACCAAAGGAAACCCTTCATGCCTCAATAGCTTCAGAAGCAGGGCAATAAATGAAACTATACCATTATATATCACTAGAGAATCCCAGCCCAAGTAATCTACAATTAAAAAATGAAACTGCATCCCCACCATGACAGATAATCCACCTAATAACAAGAAATACAAAAATCCAAATCGTGATATTACCTGATCCCTTTGGAGTGGGAGCAATATAAGCCCCAAATGCTCTGTCGTCCTTCGATGGTATAGCAGATTTCTCAAAATTTATACCAAATAGAGGTTTTGCTTTTAGCCTCTCATTCTTTATTATCCGAATAAGTCTCAAGAGAGTTTCTTCAGGAACTTTGAGTGAATCAGCATTTAAATCTATAATATCAAAACCCAGATCTTTACATTCCTGCAAAGGTTTTTTGGGAACATAAAAGAATTCAGATGATGTTTGTTCAAGAGAGACCAAAAATTGTATCACATCCAATGGAAATTAGTCAAACTACAAAAGACGGCCATAATAAAGCTATCTGAGTTCAAGTTCCTCATGAATAAAAGTGCAAATTCAAATTCCAAAAAAAAGGTTATATTTAATATTTATTATGATTGGAATCTATCACCTTTGAGAACTTGGCATGATTAAGCCTGAACCCTAACCAATTAAAAATTCAATATGAGAAATCTATGTTGTGTTGAAAATAGCAGCGAGAAATTGATTCCTTGATTTGTGCCTTAATTCAAGGAGTCAGATTCGAGTTCCTTCTTGTGCATGCTTGATTTCCTAAAAATTAGGACGAGCCATGAGGCAGTTAACTAATGTGCTCAAGTGGTGGAACGAGTTACTTGTCTTCTAGTGCGAGTTGATTGAGGAAAAGGAGTGGTTGAGTTTCAAGTCCTAGATCTGAGACAAGATGAGTTGCATGTGAGTTTTCACTTAGTTAACTCAATCAATCACAAAATCATTCCTTAATTAGAAAACTCACTAAACTTACCCATTCGAATTGTTATAAAAGAAGGAACGAAAGCACATTTTGTTTCATAGAGAAAAAGGCAATTTCCCAAGGAAGTACGTATATAAATAGGAGGTTCCCTATTTAATAGGAGGTGAATTTGCATGAGGAATTCAGGCTTCTAGTGCGCACAAACTTAAGAGGAGAGGATCAGCATTCTTGCATATTATTTCAAGCCTAGTATAAGTCTGAGAGATCATTGTATTATCTATTAAAGCAAGTGTATTTGTAAGAGATGTTAATCAAGGTTGTCATTGATGTCAATATGGCATTATTGGGATGGCAAATATTCTTGTGATGCATAATATGATGAGTCCTTGCTCATGAGAACAAGTCCCTCTTGTTTGATAAGGATGCCATTAATGAAGATGTCAAGCTATTAATGATGCCATTAATATATCAAGCCACTAATGAAGTCCTGGAACTAACTATGATGTGCCAAGTGCATTAATTAAATCCTTGCAGTGTTGAAGATGATAAAACTCTAAGCATTGCTGATGAAAATGTAGAATTGTTGATGTAAACCCTATACTACATGATGCCTTAACCTTAGAATTGTTGACAAGATGCTCTAGATTTTGTTGAAACAAAACCTAGTAGATAAAGCATGCCCTAATATGCTCTTGGTGATAAGTTGAAGAAAGCTTGGCCCTAAAACTGGAAGTTTAGTGTGCACTTATCGAATCTTTAGATTAACATAAACTAAAACTGTGTGAAGGTAAATTCAAGGGTGAAAACACTACATTCTGTCAGCAATAAAAAGAAAGCAGATACAAGGAAGCTAACTTCACATAAAATATACATATCAAGATGACATGGATGAAGCATATCATGATGACGTTATGACCCTAAACATTAATGTCTACTTGTTTTTATAAATCCTAAAGACTAGTTCTAAAATCTTAACTCCTAAACACCTACGCAAACATCATACACCTATACCATTACCATATACATAAAATTACTTTGTTTAATGTCAGGCAAACATGGCATACATGTTTCCTATTGCCATACATGGCAGACAATGTATAATTGCAGCATGTACATGATACAATGGTAGACAAGGCCTTTTACATGGCAGACAAGTCTTTTGCATGGTTCTTATATCATCCATCTTTCACATGGCAGACAAATGTGATGCATGTGTGATACATCACATGGCAGACCAATATTTGACATGTCCTCTTCAAGTTGTTGTGCTGCTAATAAAGGATACTATGAGACTACAGGTCATAAAAAAGAGGGACACCAAGTTTACGTATTTAAATATCTTTCTCTTCACATGTCAGCTTCCTCCTTCCAAACACTCTTTGTCTGCTCACCTTTAAAAACCAATGGACATGTCCCTTGAAGAGTGACAGAGTATATAAATAAAAGTCATTTGACCTCGTTGAAGAAGAACTGCGTAGCTAGTGTCATAGGAGAGCAAGAAAACATTTAAAAGAAGACCTTAAATCTCGCAGAAAAATTAAATCGTGAAGGAATTCAGAGATATTTTTGCAGACCTGTAGAGAGGATGTTTTGCGGATCTGAGGAGATGCTTATTGCGTACCTGGCTGTGGAAAAGTCTTAGTATTATATTTAAAGAATACATATTTCAGACTCATATTATTTACAATCCTGTAATATATCCTTCGGACCTGTGAAGAGATTCAGTACTTTGGACCTGTAATTGAAATCTCTCGGATCTGATCAGTTGGAAACTCTTGTGGACCTGTGGAGGAGTCTTTCTATTATATTTGAAGGATACAAATCTCATATTTGTTGCAGACCTGTAGAGATCAAGAACTCAACTTGTGGCAAAGACTTATGCATATCTGTGACATTTGAACTAAGAGCTTGGACCTGAAGTCTTAGTATTATATTTAAAGAATACATATTTCAGACTCATATTATTTAGTATTTACAAACCTGTAATATATCCTTTGGACCTGTGAAGAGATTCAATATTTTGGACCTGTAATTGAAATCTCTCGGATCTGATCAGTTGGAAACTCTTGTGGACCTGTGGAGGAGTCTTTCTATTATATTTGAAGGATACAAATCTCATATTTGTTGCAGACCTGTAGAGATCAAGACCTCAACTTGTGGCAAAGACTTATGTATATCTGTGACATTTGAACTAAGAGCTCGGACCTGAAGTTTATCAATAGTGAGGCCTTGATTCTTCTCTGGAGTTGTGATAAGAGTCGAGACCCTTCACCTATAGCAGAATACTTATTTGCTGAGTGTTAGTGTGACTGATATTTTTTTCTGTACTAGTGATTGCTAACAACACATGACACTCTTGTAAAGACAATGACAGTAAGGCAATGTATGCAGACCTATTGCAGACCTATTGAAGCCTATTGGAGACATTCTTGAAGAGCGTGATGATACCATCATGAGGTAACCTTGGAGAATTTAGTTTTGGTAATATGAAGAGCAGTGTTGACACCTTCTAAGAAGACAAGGTTGTCATTGATGAAGTGATTTGGAGAAGGCACTGCTGAAGAGATTAACAGGACTCATTGAAAAAGATATTGGAAGCCATGAAAAATCATCAAACTTATCTTCACAAATTGAAGCTGAGGGTTGTAGCCTCATAGAGACAAGGTTGGTGCCTTTGAAGATAGGGTTGGAGCCCTAGAGGATCGGAGTCCTCAAGAAACCAGGTCGGAACCTGAACCAGATATAGGGTTGGAGCCCTTGAGGTTGGTGCCTCAAAATTGACAAGGTTGGAGCCTTGGAAGTCAAAATGAGTGCTTGGCAAATACAGGTTGGAGCCTAGGAGATTGAAGATCGGTGTCTTCATCTAGGGTTGGAGCCCTACATACATTGTACTTGATTTATTGTAAAGAAGAAATTAATAAAAGCATTTATTCTTATTGTTCTTTTTGTGTTCTAAATATAAGTGATCTAACTGGTAAAAGTAACAATTGAAAAGAAATATTGAGTCACCCCCCTCTCAGTATTTCCAACAAGAGAACTATTGCTCAAATTCCTTCAATAAAATTCTCAAGCAAGTGAGGGTTTTCCTAGTTGGGTTCCCTAGAAAAATTGTGTTTTGTTACTGTGTGACTGTGATTTATTTATGTTCCTATTCTGCTGCAAAAATTGAGTAGAGAAATTATGTGTTTATATGAAAAGAAAGTGTTTTTCAGATTGTTCATATTAGCATACGAGAATTTCATGGATTTTCTACATGGTATCAGAGCAGTGAACAAGAATCGACCAGCACATAGCTTTCATGTTTGAAAGACGACACACGCAGGAGTAGGATTGAGAGAGCAAGATAAACTTGATGGCACCTCAAATTTTGGAAAGTTTGGATAATGTTCTTGTTGGACGAGTTTTGGCTGAAGGATTTTGCAGGGAAAGGTGTTGCAGAACCTTCAGATCCAGACGAGTTAAGTCTTTTCCAAAGGCAAATGGCCGAGACCAAGAGGATGATCCTAGATGGACTTCGGGATCATGTAGTCCCTCATGTTGCAGGTACAGATATAGCGAAGGAAATGTGGGATGCCTTAGAAAAGCTCTATCAAGACCATTCCGATAATTGGAAGATGATCCTCAAGGAGAAGCTGAGAACAATCAAGATGAAGGGTGAGAATGTAACTTCTTATCTCACTAGAATTCAAGGACTCCGTGATGAGCTAGCAGCTGTGGGAGAGAAGTCGATGGATGGAGAGCTAGTATGAGTTGCTATAAACAGGTTTACCAAGGAGTAGGCTACTTTCATTCAAGGGATTACTGGACAAGATATGTTTCCAAATTGGGAACGCCTATGGGGTGATTTCACTCAAGAGGAGCTAAGGCTCAGTCTAGTTGAAGCTTCTAACAACAATGGCAAGGGTTCCAAGGTTGAGAAGGAAACGGAGAATCTTTCTCTTGCAGGTAAAGCCAAAGGCAAAGGGAAGGGTGAGAACAGTCGGAAAAATGTCAAGAAGAAGGATTTAAGCAAAGATCAAGTGCTTCCATTGCCATGTTTTTAGGCACTATGCTTCTAAGTGTCCTAATAGAAAGAAGAAGGGGTCAAATAAAGAGCATATGGCTGCATCAACTGAGGTAGATGGGTTTTCCTCAGTTTGAGGAGGATTTCCCATTTTGATAGCTTGCATGCAAGCTTAGTAGGGAGCAGCACATGGTATAATGATTCAAGTGCCTCTTTCCACATGACCAAGAACAGGGAGTTCTTCAGCAAGCTAGAGAAGAAGGATTTGTTGGTGCATATCACACTTGGAGATAATGGCAAGTATGCGACCAAGGGGGTTGATACTGTCAGCTTTGAGAGGGAGTCTAGGAACACTCTCCATCTCAAAGATTTTTCTATGTTCCAGGGTTGAAGAAGAACCCGGATTCAGTAGCTATCCTTGATGATAAAGGATATCATGTCATCTTCAACAAAGGTAAGACTTACCTCAAGCATCTAGCTTCAAGGAGAGTGAAGCAAATAGGTGTGACGGTGAAGAATCTCTACAAGTTGCAAATAGAGACAAATGCAGCCTTGAGCAACAAGGCAGGATGTGCAAATGTTGATGAACTTTGACACATACACATAGGACACTTGCATCATGGGGCGTTGAAGATTCTTCAACAGATTTCCACAAGATTACCAACAGGCAGCCTTGACAAGAGTGGAGTTTGCACACTTAGCAAGTATGTTGAGTCTTCTTTTCATGGTCAAGACAACAGAGCCAAAGGGATTTTGGAGCTAGTGCATTCAGATGTGTGCGGGCCCTTTTCTTCTCCATCACTGATGAGACATAGGTATTATGTTACTTTCATTGATGATTTTCTCGAAAAACGTGGATCTATTTTATGAAAAAGAAAGATGAGGTCTTAGACAGGTTCATGGAGTTTAAGACCTTGGTGGATAAGTAGACCACGAAGAAAATCAAGGCAGTGAGTAATAATGGTGAAGAATATGTCTCCAATGCCTTCAAGGAGTTTTGTGTAAAGGAAGTTTTTGGAGACAATTGATAGCACCTCGTAACCCTCAGCAGAATGGGGTGGCTGAGAGGAAGAACAAAAGTATTGTTGGAGCGACCAAGGCTATATTGCATGATTAGGGACAGCCTATGTTCTTGTGGGCAGAAGCGTGCAACACTGCAATATTTTTGCAAAAAAGGAGTCCACACAAGGTGCTTGGACAAGTTACACCAAAGGAGGCTTTTATAGGCAAGAAGCTTGATGTTTCACACTTTTGGATCTTTGGAACAAAGTTCTACTGCCCTGTGTCAAAGGATAACAGGAAGAAGCTAGAGCCCATGTGTCAAAGGATAAGGGGATTTTTATGGGATATAGTGAGACAGCTCGAGCATACAACGTGTATCTTCCAAGATTCAAGAAGACATTTCTCAAGCGAGATGTAAGATTCTAAAAGGATCGGGCTCTAAGAGTTTCCTTAGAGCGTGAGCAGATTGCAGTACCTGAGGAGCTAATCGCTCCCAAACAGGAGTCACATCCAACACCTCAAAGTCAGCCACAGACCCATCCTTTCTCACTTTCAAGTGCACAAGTTGAGGAATTCAAGGAGTCAAATTCGAGTTCTTTCTTGTGCATACTCGATTTCCTAAAAATTAGGAGATTTCCTTAAAAATAAGACAAGCTATAAGGCAATTAACTAATGTGCTCAAGTGGGAGGATGAGTTACTTGTCTTCTAGTGCGAGTTGACTGAGGAAAAGGACAAGTGGTTGAGTTTCAAGTCCTAGATTTGAGACAAGATGAGTTGCATGTGAGTTTTCACTTAACTTAATCTTTTCTTTTTTTGCTAAAGCAAGAGTGTTACCTTCTATATCATTAAGCCAGAGAAAATTTACATAATGTACAAATGTCCACCCAACACCGTGGATCTAGGAAAAATAATGCTAACCGCATATGGCATGACCCCCAACCTAACAAAGGTTACCGCCGCGCCCTTGAAAAACAAAGAAAGTTTAAGTAAAGTGGACAGAAGAGTATATGAAAATCGCAGAATCTTTCGCACCCCTGCTCCCCAGACATGCATTTTTAATCATAACTGTCCAATCTCCCTGTGCAATCCACCGGTAGAGGAAGAAATCGCCCAGCGAAGACATTCGGTATTTAACGGTCCAACCCCAGCAAATTGCACGATCGTTCCTATCCATAGATCTGCACCGCGAGATCCAACGGTTGGGAGAAATATCGCACAGAACAAGGCATCCGAACATTAGTGCGCGGGGAGGGCAGTATTCTTTTCCACCCCCTGCCACGTGTAGGAAGTTGAATGGAATCGCTTCCAAAACAATAAAACCATTTCCCGCTTAAGGGACATGCGATCACCCGAAAACCACCATGGAAGCGGTTTTCCTCCCGAAAAGGAAAACTAGGGAATTTACGTCTACTGAAAATGATGTGCTACCCGTCCTTCGCATTCTTTCTATTGTGCCTGCTATGAAACCTTCGTATGTCGTGATTCATTCCACTGTGCGCCCACTCAAAAAACTGAGAAATCTCGTTAACGGATACCGAGGTTTTCTGTGGCCGTCCGCCAAAGAATTGTCTGGTGAACAATGGTGAACCATTCTTAGCTCTAGTCATTTCGTACCTGCCTCCTTGGCTCTGTTTCGAAATACTTCCATATCCTTTTCCGCTTGCTCAAAACAAAGAGCCTTTAGTCTGCTCTAAGGCAACTCCTGCCACTCCATCGAAACCTTGCATTCTATACAACTCACCCCTTGGTTGGCCAGAATGTCCGCCAGCTTATTGGCCTTTCTTCAAACATGGTTGAAACAAACTGTGTGAAGACCGAAGAGATGACTTTGAATTCTTTGGAAAACTCGGATTAGCCTCCAATGTTTTGAGACTTTCTCCGGCACTGCTCCACCACTAATTCTTTTCACCGAGTTAATGGTTAACTCGGAGTCCGCTTCTATGATTACATTTAAGCAGTTGTCCTGCTTCAAAAACTCTAAGCATTGCTCCATAGCTATTAATTCCACCATGTTGTTGATAGCTATTCCTAAATTGCAATGGAAGATAAAGATAATGTGTCCTTCTCCATCCCTTAAAACCCCTCCAAAACCAGCAGTTCTCGGGTTGCCCTTTGAAGCGCCATCAATGTTGTATTTCAAATAACCTATTGGAGGAGGATGCCAGAAGTCCTTCTCCGCTTCCATTATGATCACCTTCCTATCCAGGCCTTGAGGAATGAGCCCCTACATACCCAGTTGTCTAAGAATTTTTAAATCAACCTCAGAGGGAGGATTCTTAGGGTGATTACAAACTGTGGAGCCAACTGTGTCCTTACGCTCTTTCAAGATCAACTCAAACAGTGAATGAGGGGGATTCATTTCATCCTTGAATATTCTCTTGTTCCTTTCTTTCCAGACATTCCATATAATAAAGTTTGGCGTTAGGGCCCAAGCCGAGCTGAGGAATTCATTGTCCGAAAAGTTTCTTCTCCAATTATTTAGGGTATTAATGATACTCCCTTTGTCCCTATCGATCTGTTGAAAAATGGTCACAAATGAATCCCATAACCAGGAGGTGAAAATGCACCTATTGAGTATGTGCTCCATTGTCTCCTCTTGAGCTTTACAAAGTTGGCATTTAGAAGGCCCCAAAATACCCCTTTTTCTAATATCGTCCCACATGAAGAGTTTGATCTTCATCCACCCTTGGTGCCTCCACAGGTTCTGCCAGATCTTATCCAAAACATGGGAATCCAGCTCTAAGAGAATACCTTTTGCTTCCTTAAGATTAAAAGTGCCCTCTTTCTTGTTGCCCCATCTTAGTTGGTCCTGCCCCCCTGATACTAAGATCATCCTTTGTTCCAACATTCTCCTAAGCTCTTTTGCTTTTGTTTTCAAGGGCCTATCATCTCTGCAATCAATGTTTCTCTAGATTCTCCACTTTCCTGTATTCTGAGTGTGATCCTAGAAATCCTTTACCTTATTTAAGCCTTGGGTATCTATTTCATGCTTAAGGCCCAAAAAGTCTTCTTTTAACAATGTTGGTTCTTGTTGCCATCTATCCTCCCAGAATAGTGCTTGATCTCCCTCTCTAATTTCCCAGAAACTGTTTTTTTGTACTAGGCTTCTATTCTCTCAAGCTTTATTCCAGATGTATGAGCCCTTTATGTTTCCCAACATTCTTATGAGGTCACTTGTTTGCCAGGAGATAGCATATTTTTCTTTCCAGATACTTGCCCATTGAGCTTTTGGATCTTGAACCCAACGCCACCATAGTTTGGCCCCTAAAACATTACTAAGAATCTCCTGGTCATCCAAGCCTAGTCCCCCGTGGTGCTTGGGTCTACAGAGTTTTTCCCATGAAACTAAGGCCCATTTCTTCCTAGTATCCTCCTTACCCCACAGAAAGTCTCTTTGGATGTTTATGAATTGCTGCAGAACTCATTTTGGAGTTGGGCACGCACTTAACTTAATCAATCACAAAATCATTCCTTAATTAGAAAACTCACTAAATTTAGCCATTCAAATTGCTATAAAAGAAGGAACGAAGGCACACTTTGTCTCATAAATTGTGTGAGCTTGTGAGAGAAAGGTGCCAAGATCACTTGTGTGAATTATTGGAGAGAAATACAATTTCACAAGTGCACATAGAAATAGGAGGTTACCTACTTAATAGGAGGTGAATCTGCACAAGGAATTCAGGCTTCTAGTGCACACAAATTGAGGAGGAGAGGATCAGCATTCTTGCAGATTGTTTCAAGCTTGGTCTAAGGCAGAGAGATCATTGTATCTCTATTGAAGCAAGTATATTTGTAAGAGATCTATTGCTCAAATTTCTTCATTAAAATTCTCAAGAAAGCGAGGGTTTTCCCAGTTGGATTCCCTAGAAAAATGGTGTTTTGCTAATGTGTGACTATGATTTATTTCTGTTCCTATTCTGGTGCAAAAAATGAGTAGAGAAATTCTATGTTTATATGAAAAGAAAAGAAAAAAATTCAGATTGTTCATATTAGCATATCAGAATTTCATGGATTTTCTACATGTTGTTCCAATGATAATAATGCAAACTATGAATACCGAAATACCTCACAAGGACCTCCCATTTGTTGTGACATTGACAGTGGTTGGGTGCATTCTTTAAGCTTCACATGTCTCAAATGTATCTCACTGGTTCCCTAAAGGGACTTTCCTTTGATTCCATGGGATGTGTATATTATGCCCAAGGATGAGAGAAGGCTTGCCTTGATTGAGGTTGCCAATCTGGTGATATTTTAGCAGCCAAGAGGTGGTAAGATGTATAGAGGGGCTCTGGCTGATCCAAAATGGATCTAACTTAGACTTCTAAGTCTAAAATGTTCCTCACAGAGGAAAATGAAAGTCCAGGGAATACTCTTGGAAATAGTCCAATTGCATAGATCTCGCCATTCTGAATCTACTGCAATTTGAATGGGCTAAAATGGACTTCGGATGATGAAGTTATTGTAAAAAGAAGTTTGTCATTGTCCTTTGAAAAGGAGGCAAATTCTTATGAAAATGGGCTTAAGAACTTATACGCGTTCCTTAAGGAAATCGCATCGAAGAAAAGCCAAGCGGAGTGTTAAAGGACCTGGCCTTAAGGAATTGCGATAGTGGCAACGCCATTACACGTGGACAGTTAGATCGGACGAACAGATCAACGGTGGAGATGGCTTTATCACATCGCAATAAACTAAGGGAAAGGACTTAAAACAAGCGCAAAGGATTTCAGCGGACCTGACGGATTTATAAATAAAACAAGCGAACCTTTTGAGTTCCGAAAGGAAGGCAGTAAATGGTATTTCCAGCAGGCTTCACGCAGTAAGCGGTATTGGACGAGCTCCACCTGATTCCATACATTGGCTGACACGTGGCACGGCGCAAGAGAGAGAAAACCGCTTTTTAGGGCGGGTAATCTTAGCGCAAGTAGGCCACCCAAAAATGCTGCCAACCATTTGATTGGAGATCGCAAGATCGACGACAGAGATTGAGCGGACTGTTTGCCGTTTTGGGTTCAGTGCGAATCGTCGGATTAAAAGACAGATCAATGGTCAGGATCTAATCGGAGATCACTAATCGAGGAAGCTTAAGGGTTGCAGATCATGGAAGCAGCAACCACCAATAAGCAATATTGTGATATGCCGATGTTCCGATGGTCTGATCGGTGATATCGGCAATCGGTGAACCCCCGATACCAAGGACCAATGCACATTGCAATTGCAACTTGCAATATGCCGATAAAACGCAGACCCGATAAGAATTATGGACGCAATTTCATATTATTTGAAATCGGAATTTCAGGTTTTCTTTGTATTTCCCGTGTATTGGGTTTTTGGCCTACGCAATGCGATTGCGATATTGTGATAAAGGGACGGACCAGAAAGGATTTATAAATGCGGCTATATATTATTTGAAGTCCAGATTTTCAGATTTTCAATGTATTCCCATGTATTTGGTGTTTTTGGCCATTTCACCATGCGACGTGCAAATGCGATGGGATGACGGACCCGATAGGTTTATAGGGGCGATTCCATATTGTTTGAAGTCAAGTTAAACGCTCCATGATGCGTTTTCCTGTGTATTTCCGTTATTTGGCTATTGCGGCCAGAGGAAGGCAAAACGATCGAGTTTCCCACGCCGACAATTCCTTTCCATTGTAAACGGATTCTTGTGGTGAAACAATCGAGTCTTCCATGATGGGGCACTGTAACCGATGTGTTACAAATACACAGAGAGCACAAATGCTGAAGGTTGTTGAGAATGCGCACAGAGGCCGAGAGATAACACAGACAGAAGATCTGACAAAGGGTCGCTTGGAGGTCGAGCGAACCCAGAAGCTCGTGAGAACCAGAGCCAAGAGCCAAAGCCAGAGCCAAGAGCCAGAGCTAGAGCCGAGAGCCAAGGCTAGAGCCAGAGCCGAGAGATAGAGCGAGAGCCAGAGAGCTCACAGTAGACTTCTAAGAGCCATGGAGCTGTAATTATTAGAATAATACTCTTTTAGTTTAATGCTCATTCTTTTAGCTGTTGCTAATTTTATTCTTTTAGCAGTTTCTTAGATGAAACTGATTCTTTACATAGAAACTTGATGTTTCTATCTTTGTAAATATCTCTGTATTATTATTGAGTATTGTTGCTCAATAAATTAATCAATTCATTTGGAAATCCATATGTGTGTTTCGCACTGTTATCAGAGCCAGAAAAAGAGATTTCTTGAGAAGTTATTCTCTCTGCATTCTAATATCTTGAGTTCTTTCTGTCATTCCTTTCTAAGGTCGAGCCCTCTGTAAGCCAGATAGCCTTCACTGAGTCTTAGCTTCGGCTCTGCTCACTGTGATAAAAGCTTACAGTCGTCTATACAGAAGTGGATTCTTCGAAAGAATTCTTCAGCTGGTTTAAAATTATTTTTTTTCGTGGCTGCAATCTGTGTAGCGCTGGGGATTTTTTCCGTTGCCCGACTGTCAAATCGTTGCTATATATTAAAGGGTGCGCATCCTACGTGAGCAACGACAGTGTCATAATATTGAGAAACGACACAGGCGATCTCATAGCTCTCACAACGCTTTTCGCCACTTCCGTTCTGCTGGTATCGATGTTGGAATCGATTCAATTTGCCCAGGGTATGCAAGTGTGATTCCGGTAGTCAAACCACTCGCGCATCTGCACACAACGTGTGCCATTTCTGTCGTATTTGCCAACTTTACAAAGTACATCGACTTCTATCATTGCAGCCTCTCAATACTTTTGTAATCCACGAACGATTTTAATGGCCACGAGATCCTTTGATTTTCGATCCCAACATTCCAACACTTGGTAAATCGACGACGGCACTGGGCTCGCACTTGGTAAATCGACAGCGGCACTGACCGGTTCAAAACCCAGCAATTCCTGTATACGTAATTCATTTTGGCGTGCATCGGGTGGCAACAGAACCATTTTATACGTGAGTTATATTTGTGAGCAACGTGAGTTATATTTGTGAGCACGGATCACCCTTGTCGTGGATCGAACCAGGGTCACCCGCATGACAGCATCTTTGGGATATACGCACATTCCAACTGCGTATATTTGTGAGCACGGATATATTTTCTCTGCGGCAAAGGTCAACGGAGCCGCCACCAAATCCATCGTGGATACCAAGGTTAGTTTGCCATTACACTGTGGCTTATTTTATATTACAGTTTCTTGGTTGAGTCGTTCTCATTACACCCGGATCAAGTTTCCTGCAGTAAGTAAGAGAGCCACTTTCAGAAATTTGGGTATTTAGGCCGAGCCTCGTTTCCAGATTTTTATGGTGCATAGTAGTATTTCTTTATAGTGCTGTGGAATTTTTTTGAAGAACATACAGTTGGGCAGCTATCAAACAATGAGATATTAGTTTTGTGGCCATTATTCAGAAGTGGTAGCACAAACTCAGAAATTTTTTCAGTGATTATTTAAAGTAAAACTGTGCTTCTCAAGTTCGATCCTGTGTGGTAGAAGCAGCATTTGGTATTTCTTTCTAAACGAACAATTTTGGGTTTTTTTTATATACCAGCATCTGTCAAATTCTGTCCAAATCAGTCGAATCTCCTTATTACTTTCTTGGGAAACAAACAGATGGCTTCACTAACCAATCTAATGCTGGAAGGTAGTCAACGCTTTAATGGCACAAACTATAACATCTGGAAACAGAGAATGTTGACCATTTTTGAATATAGGCGTCTTGACTAGCTCGTTCTCAACAAAGAGCTTCGTCCTGGTACAGCTGGCACCGATCAAAATAAGTTTGATGATCGAAATCGAGAGGTCGTTATGCTCCTCAAGCTCTCTGTCACTGATGATCAGTTACCACAGATTCCTTCTAGCAAAACAGCTGTTGAGATCTGGCAACAGTTGAAGGAACTTCACGAGACATCTGACAAGAGCAGAGCTTTCTTTCTCAAAAATCAGTTGTTCTCCATCATGATGGACGAACATATGTCTTTACAAGAACATCTCAACAAGATTAAAGACATTCGAGATCAGCTCAAAGCCATTGGTCACACCATGGAGGAAGAAGATATGGTAGTCATCACTCTGAAAAGTCTACCACAATCTTATGAGCACTTCATAGAAACACTCAACATTACTGCCACTAATGTTGATCTAAAGTTTCCGGAGTTATGCACCAAACTCATGCAGCAGGATCGTTGGAAACAACAGTTTGGTAGTGGTGCAGCATCAACCTCCTCAGAAAATGCTTTTGCTGCCAAATATCAGTCCTCCCATTCCTTTCAGCAGAAAGGTTCTTCTCGGTCTTTTGATCCTGCTAGGAAGAAAAATGTGTAGTGTAATTACTGTCACAAGTTCGGGCACATGAAGAAAGATTCCGACAGAGAATTGCTTTTGAACAGAAGAAACAGGGAGGGCTTCATCAGACAGCAAATGTTGCAGAACATTCCGAGCAGACAGATTCTGCCTTTTATGCCTTTATGGCTAAAAGGTCTTCAGATCATATTCCATCATCTGCCTGGTACATTGACTCTGGTGCATCACGCCATTTCTCTCACAGGCGTGACTGGTTTATTGACTTCTCACCTTTCAGTGATTCCGTGGTATTTGGCAGAGGTGAAAAATACACAGTAGATGGCAGAGGTACAGTTCAAATCCAGTCTGGTGGACGCACACTCATATTCCTGAATGTGTACTATGTTCCTGGGATGGACATTAATCTGCTGTCTGTCAGTGAGATTATGAGGAACTCTCCTCAACTTGATGTAGTATTCAGTGCGCACAAATGCTCTATTATCGACAGGGAGACTAGTCTTACAGTTGTTGTTGGCCTAGAAGATCATGGTTTATACAGACTTCTTGACACTGGTGATTTTCCAGAAATGGCTCTAGCAGCTCGTGTTTCTCCCATCAGCACTCTATGGCATCAGCGATATGGGCACCTAAACATGCAGTATCTCTCTCAGCTTTCTCGGGACGAACTTGTGTCAGGGTTACTTGACATTCAGACTCAGCAGTTGGGCGTATGCAACGCTTGTCAATCTGGCAAACAACATCGGTCTTCATTCACGAATGGAGAATCTTGGCGCGCATCTAAGGTACTCCAGTTAATTCATGTTGATATTTATGGTCCTATGAATACATCTTCTATCACTGCTTGCAAATATTTTTTGCTTATTGTCGATGATTTCAGTAGAAAGATGTGGGTATATTTTCTCAAATATAAATCTGATGCATTTAGTATCTTTTAGAAGTTTAAAATCTTAGTTGAAAAAGAGTCTGGCTGTAATATCATGACTCTTAGGACAAATAACGGGGGGGAATTTTGTTCTTCTGCTTTTTCCAAATTTTGTGATACTCATGGCATAAAACACCAGTTCACTACTCCGTACACTCCTCAGCAGAACAGTGTTGTTGAACGCCGCAACCGCACAGTTGTTGAAATGGCTCGCTCCATGTTACAACACAAGAATGTTCCAAACAAATTCTTGGGCTGAAGCAGTCTTTACTGCTGTTTATCTTCTTAACCGATCACCTACTCAGGCTGTTAAAGGGAAGACTCCCGAAGAGGTTTGGTCTGGTCGTAAGCCGAAGATTAGTCACCTCAAAGTTTTTGGCTCAATTGCATATGTTTGGATTCCAGCTGCTAAGCGCTCTAAGTTGGATTCCAAAAGCCAAAAACTCATGATGACAGGGTAAAGTGATCATCACAAGGCTTACAGACGAATAGATATAGCCATTGGTCGTCTTAGTTTCAGTCGGGATGTGGTATTTGATGAAGACAGAGGCTTCTTTCAGTCTTCTTCTTCTGAGCAGTGGTCTAAGGATCAGCCACATAGTGTTCTTCTTCCAGTAAGTCCACCTGATGGGAGGGATGATGCAGCATCAGTGTTTGATAATACACTACCTGAACTTCCTCCGGAAAATAACCCTTCTCTTGCTGCTCTTATTGTTTCTGAACCTTC